>JAANDG010000383.1:0-141126 GCA_036852015.1 Pelodera strongyloides | reverse complement strand
GTTTATCTGATAAAAATCAACCCCTAACTAGCGCGGTCCCGTAGCATTTAGCCCATAAAAAGTCATAGCAGGGCAGTGCAACCAAAAAAATGCTCCGCAAAAAAGATCGCCCAGTAACCTAATTTTGAACACGCACTTTGTCTTGAAACAAATTGGCTGAGCTTATGGCTTTTCAAGGACGTTTTCGATGTTAACTATGGCCTTTTAAAACGGTGATGAAAAGAGCATGCAACATACAATGCAAGTAATCTGCGAAGCAGAATATATTTTTTTTTTATACAACAATGTCAAATATTGAAGGAAGATCGGTTTGATTTAACGAATTCATGTTCGATAAAGCGCTCTTGAAGAATGGAAGTGTTTATGCGTTAGACGAGCTGCTAACTTTTTCCCAAATGCAATGCTATACTTGACATTTCTAATATCGTAGACATTTAATAAACTATGATAATACCTGTACTGTTTAATTTGCACAATCAAATGTTGATAGTCGTTTTGGTGGTGCCGTTCCAGGTGTTTCGTCATATTAGTGGCGCATGCTGATTTCACGATCTATAAATTTCATGAATGAGATACCACAGAGATTCTTGACTCTTGTAAATGTTAACTTTATAAAAAATTTTCCTACTTACATAATTTGGCAAACAGCCTTTCCGGAACAGAAAAAACACTAATTTCAGGAATTCCAGGCTATATGCCTTTTTTTTCTTGGGGATTTTTTCTAGATTGTATCACATGAAGCTTGTGAGAGTGTGAGAGACTTAGTGAATGAAGAAGATCGAGATTTGATAGATTTAGAGATATAGATGTGAAGTGACTGAGAGAGAGAGAGAGAGAGATCCAGGTCCGGAACGGAAAAACGATCCTTCGGGTTGATATCCCCAAAGTACGAAATATACTTACAGACTTTCTCCGTAAAAGTGCACAAACTTACTAAATCTAACTTGTCATCTGTCTGTAACTGGACTGCAGATTGAACATTGAACTATAGAACAGATTTAAATATTGGGAAGCAGTTGTCTTGAGTGAATGTCGTGTAATTACATTTTTTGTGTAATAAACGTCGATCATGCATTGTTATGAAAATGATTATGGCTATAAGAGTCAGGCTAGAACTTTGTCTCGCGAAGTGCAATGTCGCAGGCCAAAATTTGTAATTTTATGCATTCAATACTCTACGTGATAGTCTTTTGGTCACTTAGGATATTATAAGCTCATGCATTTTCGCTTCGTTTGGTTACGTGAATTTCTGTTCTGATAGTGTCAATTCCAAAATGGGGAATTTCCAAATGGTACGAACGGCTATACGAACTTGGACTGTCAGATTAATGTTGATTAATTGGCCCGAGAGAGAATAGGTGAATCGCTGAAAAAGCCACCATGACCTAATTAAAAAAAAACGTTCGCATCTTTGCATAACATCAAAAATAAAGGCAAACTTGGCAAAGTTTCATGCAGTTTCTCTAACGATCACCTCAAGTAGCCCTGTTGAGTCTTTGACTTGAAAATTATTTGCAAGAAAAAGGTATTCCTTAATTTTTGAATCTGAGCGTCTCTGTCTGCGGCTCAGGTCGAGACGTTGTGTCAACTGCTTAAAACAATTAATTAAAAAAATGTGGTATTTGTAATTTTATGTAGATAATTAAGCGTCTCTCATGAAGGGATTTCGTCCGAAAAAAGTTAGCAAAACGAACGCGGCATTCCCCCAAAACTGGGTTCGCGTTTCAGTTCAGCTCAAACGGTGTGGCAGCGACAAAAAACGCGGGGAAGATTTGCCGAACGATGTGTTTACCCGGCGGCAGTTAGAATAGGACAAGCTAATGATTGGGCTCGGCAGTTCAACATCAAAACTATCAAAACACAAGTGCATCAATGATTATGATGTTTACATATAAAAGTCAAGTTAGACTTATCTTGCCGAGCGCAATGTCTAAAGACAACCTATCGAACGTATGCAGGCGGCTATATGAATATTTGAGAAACAAAACAAAATATACTATATACTGTAACAGCTAAATTTCTGTGAGGGTGAGAGATAAAGTCAGATGACAGAGCTGCGAAAGGATATGACTAATTGTGAGCTGATTTCATAGAAACTATTAGAGAACTAATAAAAGTGAGAAGATCGGAAAAATCGATAAAAAATAATATCCTACCTTGCTACATATCCGGCATCGCACGTTTTGATCATCGAGTCTAATAAAATAGTTCCAGCAAGGATTTTCAGTAGGGCGTCCCCGTTTGGCAGGCGTAGCCCCGTCACCTTTACTTCCATTTGGTTCGCAAGATTTCCGTGTTTCGATAACCTGAGAATTATGAGTAAATTAATAGTTAACTTGGTCGTATTAGCTTCCCATCCAAAAATCGTAACCTACCGAAAATTTCTTTGGGTTTAAAGCGAAATGCGAGCCCGTTTTTGAAACACATCGAGTATACTTGCATTCTTATGCAGCGTATGCATAGTTCCGGAAAACCGTGAGCATCAACGACTACGACTACGACTACCCACCGACGGCTGTTGAAGCTGTGCATGGTGCTGTCCCAGTTGATCAATAATCGAATGATGTTGTTGCTGCTGCAGTTGCTGTTGTTGTGCATCAGTTGAGGTGATAGTGTGTGCCTGACTTGAGAACTGAAAGTTATCTTGTCTGGGAAGGTAAGACAAATGAACAATGACGTAGGATCTCGACGACTCAGGCTCACCAACATATGTTACTTATTTTGCGAAAACCGAGAGAAAATGTTCACTGTTAGAGGGTGATGTTATTTGCAAATATGTTGCTCTCCTACGTCTCAAAAGAGCCGTACTGGCAGCAAAAAGATAACAAATTCGAATAGACATGATATACATTTTAGAAATGTGTAAGATCGAAGGAAAATGCATGCTAAGGAAGATATATACGAAGAATGTGCAAAAGTGGATAAGAAATAAAATAGAAAACCTCACATCAATCATGGAAGCCATCCTTCCAACCACAACACTTTGTAAATGTGTCTGATTTTCTTGTTTGACGCCCGAGTCATCGTGAAACAATTTCGGAGCTTCATAACCATTAGACGCTGCCAAATTCAAGCTTTGCGCATAGGCGTCGTATTTTGGAATGTCGTATTTCTGAAACTAAAGCACGGTAGGGTATGTTAGCGATAGAAAATAAAGAGGAAGGCTTATTGTTATAATCTTGTCTGGCTTGAGAAAACTTTCTCTCTTATTTGTGAAAAAAACTAAAATTCGTCTCTGATCGATATAATCACCGTGAAACCCTCGTCTACCTGGACTCCAAGGTCGTAGATAGACGCTTGTTGTTCAATGCTGTCTAGCTCATAGCTCGCATGAGGCACCGAAGCTAGCGAAGTTACCGGTAATTGAGTGGTTGTTACAGGGCGAAGGTCCTAAGTGTAAATATGTGGTAAATATACGTAAAGGCTATGTTTCCTAGTGGGACAGAACCCTGATAAAAGTTTTGTTTGTGAAAGTCGTATGTGATTTGAAACACAAATTGACAACCACCAACAACATTTGTGCGAGAGATTTTATCATAATAACTGTTATCTTTCGTACATGTGAACCCTAAAATCCTAAAGCAACCCTTAATCACACTGAAAACTCGCTCTCGAAAACTGTCTAAATAAAGTGCTAGGACGAACTAGAACACATCCAAGGACAAAAAATCTGAATTCGCAATTGGATCCTAAACTGAACTGTACCTGATAGGCCGTCGGGAACTGGTGACACCATTGCGCCGCCTGCAGTTCTAAGGGAAAGTCAAGATGAGAGAGGACCGGAGTGGGCCTTATGGCCACCGGATGATGGGGCCCAGAGTGCATGAGATGTGCATTTGAGGTGGCCGCGGTGTCGCCAGAGGTCTCCATGACTGAGTGCTGAAATCCGCGCTTCGCGCGCTCCGCCCCCGCACTCTCTGCGTCTCCACCCGCGCGCATGCTCTCTCGCATCGCGATGGTGCTACCACGCGGAGAAAGTTTACAGCTGACGAGTGGAGCAGATTTCAAGGGTGACAACATATTGTGGGAATTTGGGTTCTTGATCTGATGAGTTGTTGCTTTCTCATCAAGGCTTCTTTCCACTGATGAGGTGCTAGCTATACTATCACTTGGTTTTGGTTCTGGCACCACTGCCCTTGAGTTGTGAGTTCGGACGTGGGAGTCTTCAAGGTAGTTATCTTTTTGAGCAAGAGCTTCTTCAAAATCCCGGAATTGTGGGGAAAATGTTGTTGTGTTGCTTTGCAGCTGACAGAACTTCTCCTTTTCCGACCGGCAAATTTTTGCACCTAATAGTGTGGCTGAAAATTGTGGCAACTGCTCGATAGCCTTCTTTAGTTGTTCCATTTGACGAAGTTCACTGAGTGGGGTGTCATTGCGGGGGAACGACTTTATACTGGTCACAGGTGACCTCCTAATATCAGAGATAGGTCGAGGTTGACTGTGGTGTTTCTGAACGTTCTGAACATGTTGTCCTTCCTGTGGATGATGTCTCAGAAGATGCCGAGTTAAATTTGTGGAGCAAGCGGAGCGAACCCGTGTCGAACAGAGAAGGCACATTGCGTCGTACCTACAATATTGACTATATAGGACCACATCTCCTAGTGTATAAATACCTGGTCACATGAAAGTCACACTTATGTACACATTAGGTGCGTAGCAACACGAACTGCAAGGATTTTACATAAAACATAAGAAATTTTTAGGGTGAAACGAGATAAACAAAGTAATAAATAAATATTGTACGACCTTTGTTCGAGGGTGAAAATACAGTTTCAATGTTTGCTTATGACATGTTCCGCAGTTGGCCTGAGCAGTAGGCGACATTGTTCTAGTTTAGTTCAATAAATTACCTATCTATTTTCTCGAAAAATCTCCAACTCGGATGGCCCTTCCTCGAGGTTTTATTTCTAAAAGATGGAACTGGATCCTTCTGTTGTTGGGCAATCAAAAGTTTCAAGTATTCTGATAAGACGTCGTCGGAATGCACTTTCTGAAATGGAATTTTATTATTTCAACTTCTTTAGCTTACTTTGGGTTTTCCATTTACTTTTTTGGTTGCCAAAGAATCATAAAAAAACATGAAAAAAACCTTTATATGATCCGCCAATTCCTCCTTTGACACGAACATTTCTGTGCATAAATTGCAGTGCATTCTCCGCATTTTCATCAGCTAAACTTTACATTTAAAGATGCAAAGAAATACCAATTATGGCGATAGATTAAAACTTATATTTTGAACTTGCATCAGTATCACCGTAAACAAATATTGTGGAAAATAACCTTGAGCGCATTGTGAAGCCTCAGTGCATGTAGGGAAGTTTCGTTTACAAATTTTGTAGTGATAGTATCTTCTTTCCTTCGAATAAACTCGGAAATGTCTAAAGATATAGCATAAAACTAACAAACAGTTGCTCAAACCGGCGGATCCATTGTTGGTATTTGGTATCATGATGTATCTGTAGTTCCGACATCTTAGTTAGTAAATCTTACTCCATGAATTTATTTGTACATACCTCGGTTTTGTTTTGCTAATTCATTAAGCACATCGACTCACTGGATTGAAAAGTTCCTTTTCTCGAAACCTGATTGGGCATACTTCCTGGTTGACATTTGTATGGAAGATTGCCGGGGTAAGTACATTCATTATTGGGGAATTCATCCGAATCTGACACGTCAATTATTTCAGGATCGTCCTCGGAAAGGACCTCATCTTTTACTTTGAATAAGTGTGGAGCACCTGAGCTCATCTGAATATACTTTGATCATGAAGTTAGCGAAACAAACCCATAATGACATGGTCCGCATTAAACTCACGCCCACACGAGTGATGTATAGGTGATTTGTAACACTATTTTTGTTAATACACTACTTGTAACACTAAAAAATTGGACTAGAATAATTCAAGTCTGCAAGAGTCATTCGCACACTCTAACCTTGATGCGTTTTCTAAAGTTTGCCACCCATACTGTGCTACAAAATCCTACCACCTCACTACAATTAAGTCAGTCTATAGTTATAGTTATGTGCGCTAACTGCGCGATAGTTTGGTGCCAATCTCCCTAGATACGTATCGATTTTCTTAACGAGTTCGCTTGATCTACCTTATTGTCAGATCTCTATATTATGGTACTATTATCCTGCATTCCAACCAATTGGATATTGTGACCAAATTTTCATGACATTGCATTGAGGCAACATCTGCAGGATTTTTTTTCATAGTGATGATAATCCCATCACCATTCCAAACAACAACCCAGCTACCGTAATCTCCCGAAAAAAAGAAGCAAGTTGTTTGCGTGCCGTTGCTTTGAAAATGAAGAAGTGCTGTGGCGAATAACCGGTCGTAATAATCGTGCCGCTAAAGTGCATTTTCATCGACTGATGATGATTCCTGATTGTCAATAAAGAAATGAACGAAGAGCCGATGGCGAATGAAACGACAAGCCGTTCCGTTTTTATGAACCCAGTGGGCTTGGCTCGCGGTGGGAGGTATAGCGGGGACAGGGGACCGGCCACCTACCTAAGCTTTCGTGTAAGAAATTGATATAATGCTGGATTAATACACGTACTGTGATAGGTAAAGCTATGTCAAAGGGCAAGGCCAAGACGAGATGGCAACTTGGTTCAAATTCAAAGTAAAAACTTCGTTATGTAGCTACTGTTCAACTATTATCTGCAGGGGATGACAGTTAAGCTACTGTTAAAGTGCGAATGCGAGTACAATTTTACGAGCGAGTTTTCTACACTATCACTGTAACGTATAGATGTAGATAATTATGATACGTAGACGTCACATGTTACCCTAACAATTGTAATTATAACTCTAGTTATAAGCGTAACACCAATCCCAACTTATTGTTAGCGCTAGCTAGGAGAACTTACAAAGAGTTTCGCATGGTGTTTCACATACCATCATATGCATTTCCACTTTTCTTTATTTCTAAAGTTTACGTTAAACGCTTCAAAACAAGACATAAAGGAAAGGTTCACGAACGCTGCTGAACATCTACGATAATCAATATTTCTGCGCCATCTAGTCTCTTCACCCATAAGCCTGTTTTTCTTTGTTTCGGTCTAGATAAGGTTGTTCTTTTAAATTATCGCCCGATTACGGTATCTCGCGCACCGTGTCATAGAGACGTAATGTGGTGTTTTTGAGGGTATCCACGGATCAATTACCAAAAACGAGGCTCCCGAAACGCACTAATCATTTCAAATAGGGGAATTCATTTTTGCTCTATCTCGGGAAAATCCCAAACAATTCTCCTCATATATGAATATGGGGTCAATATTAAAGCGAAATACCGGCCGTTTTTGAAGCCGTGGACTGCTAAATTCTTACGTATTTATGCTAATTTGTCCTGATTTTGCTCGATTTTTTTATTCTAATTTATGGTCATTTGCATAAGCTGCATAAGAATGCTGGTCTACTCGATGTGTTTCAAAAAGGGGGGGGGGGACGCACACAAAAATGAAACTTTGCTGAAATTTTCCATTTTTGGCTTTAGGTAGTCTTGGAAAGCTTGGTCATACAAATACAGTAATTACGACAGAAGGTGACCAACGGATTTTTTTTTATCAAAAACGCTCTAACAACTTTAACTTACAATTACCCTAACTTATAATTTTAACTTATATTTTAAAGTAACCGGTCCAAATATAGTCTAACAAGTCTCATTTCATGTTTTCAAAGTGCGAATGTCCTTGAATGTCCGTTTCCTTGCGGCTTTCCTTATCTTATTTAAGTAGGCAAGTTCACACGGGTGAAATCTGGGTCATAGCTATTCCTTTGCGAGCAATTATGAAAAAAGACGCTTTCCAAATTATTTTCACTGACATACAGCACCCGTTTACAAATAAGAGGCGGAAAACAAACCACTAGAATTAGGCAAATTTTGAGTAAATTAAGAAATATATAACGCAATTCATTAGATTATGAGTACGGAGCAGATTATGATTATGAGTAGAAGCGCAATCGTTGAAACTCGCGTGAGCGCTATGCTGCGGAAGAGCTGAGGTTATACTAGATAAACTATGACCCCGACAGTAATCTAGCGCCACATAGTGTTTATCAACAGAAAAAGGTGTGAAAAGGGGGAGCAGAATAGAGAAGATATTCACTTCAAAGAATCAATGTACTACGCCGGATATAAAAATTTTCATTACGGCTTACGGTAAGCTAGCTAATGTACATTCGAGAATGTGAAACGAAGAATAGCATGCTCACATGTGACATGGTATGTATGAAATTTTTGCTGGGATTTTCAGCTCACACAAGAAACGGTGCAGTAATCATATTCAGAAGCTCGTCCAGATATTTTATGGACATTTCAAGTAGAAAATGAACAAACACAAGGATGGTTCTAGACCAACTACAAAGGTAAATAAAAAAAATACAACAGCCAAATTCTCGTACGCGTCTGTCACAACACTGACAACTGACTAAATCTTTTCCCAAAACAAAATCGATTCATCCATTTTCCGTACCGATTTTCTTCATTGTCGAATTTTCCTTGAATCAACTGGATATGGCCGGACCGAGTATCGTCTTTTCAAATTCGCTCCCATTATAATATCGAGTCCGATACAGTTTAGCGCCAAGCGGTTCAGTTCAGCGCTACGAAAATCATAACGACTCACCCTAGCAGTTCACATAGCCTGTGGAACGCTCAAAAAACACTCCGAAACAATATTTAGAAGAAGAAAACTAATTTTGAATAATTAGTAGTAATTTATCTTATTTGATGAATTAACAAAGCTGACGGTATGTTTGTATGATGTTCATTTGTTTGTGAGAAAAGTTCACAAAAATGAAAATAAAATAGAAATCAAAAAGTTTAGGACCTTTGACGTTTTAGCCGAAAAAAGTAACTTCTCCGCTCCAAAGGCATATGTCCTTTCATTTCATTTTATTTTAGTTTTTTCCTTCATTGACACAGTTTACTCACGCCACGGTACTTGGACGGAAAAAGACCGAATTTCGGTTTTTCTAAAAAAAACTGCAAACAGTGATAAAACATCTCGCAACAATATAAAGTACCACTTTACAAAACATTTTATTAAAATTATTAAGCAATAAAGGTCTGCTTCACTAATGTTTCACAACGTCAAGCACCAAGCAGAAAGGCCACTCTGCGCATTTACAAAATTTAGTTAAGAACAAATTGATCATGACAGTCAACGTAAAGGAGTCTTATTCTAAAATGCATGCACCAAAATAAAGCTAGCTAAATTGATAAATATTGATTCTAAGTAGGCCCACAACATGCGTCAACCTAGTACAAATTAAAAGTTCAAGAAAATCTTGCAATGAAAAAACTACGATATTCATAAATCTTCTTTTACTTCTACTTCTTTCCTAGAGTTTTCTCAATAGCTTGTTGGATGACGTTGAAACACATTGTATCGTCACTGATGGGGGCTTCCGCGTCGGGTTGACCAACCAAGGGAGCGGGTCCAGGTGTAGGTGCAGGAACCACGGGGTCCACCTCCTAAAAAAAGGTATTAATTAGTATTAATAAAATTGTATCAATAAAATTATGGTACCACTGTAAACTACTGTCCACTATTTCGAACTACAACTACCGCAAAAATTGGTGAGCCCTAAGCTTCAAAAAAATATGTGGCCCATTCGTAGCAGTTGCGGAACTCTATCTCTGGACTTGTTGGGCGACCACACCTCTGCGCACCTTATTTTATGAGTGCTAATCTAGCCAGGTGGAAAACCAAACCCAAACCTGAAGAAGAGGTTCCGTGTACCGGTTGTAGATATCCCTCCATCTGCTCAGATGCTCCACGTTATGTTCATTGCGACCTGCCATCCACGGCTTGGTCGAGCCAATGAAGTGGACCATCTTGATCTGGTCACGTTGGCTGCAACAAGGACGAATATGATAATGGCTACTCTACCACTAACTTTATTTAGTGAGATTGTACCCAGGATCATCACGGTACCACAGAGCTTAAAGCTAGAATATTCAGCCAGCTTACAGAAAGTCGCAAAAAAGAAAAGTTAACGGTACAACGTTCAGAACGTTAGGGCAGAAAGCTTCAGTAGAACAGCAGGCTGTCGGAGAGTCACGATACGAGGTGTTGAAGTGGTTAAAACTAAACTTACGTTCTGTAAGCGGCGGCGTATGTGTAATGTGTTCCGCCAGTCATGTTGTAAATAAATGGCAATCTGTGCGACGAGGGCAGGTCTCTCCAGTTGCTGAAACAGCAAATTAGAAATAAAATACAATAACAAAGCAATAAAAAAAATGAAAATGAAACATTATTTTGGTATTCGCCCTGCCCAGGAACCAGCAGGTTTGCCTCTACACTAAAAATGTAATAAATGAAGCTTAATATGAAATTTGCATACTGGAAATAGGCATTGAGCAGTCCTTGGTCAGCACCATCAAAAGATCCCTGAGTTGTTGCCATTTGCACGAGAGCTCCTGAAATATGCAGTGAAGGTTTTACATTTTCTTACAAGAAATGCAAGAACTTATTATAACCTATTACAAGTACCTATTTTCTGTGGGTGCATAACTCTAGTATCTTTGCGGTTCCCTCAACAATATTTTTCAGAAAACAAACAAATCAGAAAACAATTAGCTGTGATCTGACTTGTTTCTTTCATTCTCATGTACCTCTGGATTTTCAATTTTAAGTAAAAGTATACCTTTTTTACTCATTGCGTTCAGAAACAAAGCTTACTGTAGGTTTCGATGGAAGGTTTGAATACAAAGAGTCCTGAATTGAAGTAGTCTGGCCATCCGATGTCGGCAACGGCCGAGAACTCGTCACGTTCAAAGAGCTCGTCGCAGTTGGCAAGGGCCTTAACATAAGAGAATGTTGTTTAATGAGTTAAAATATGTCATATGTACGTGTTTATTCAGGCCCAGCCTATTCAAGCTGTAGCATGTTTATGGCCGAATTGTTCATTTCGTTTAGTTTTATTTTATTTTGCCTCATGAAGCCGGTGAAGCTGACTGGCGTTAAATGGGAAAAATATCATGACCGTGTTCGCCGTGCCCGCTGCGTCAGTTAATTAAACTTTAGCTCAAATCGATAAACAATATCTGCTCACCAACATATCGGCATCAACGAACACACACTTCGAGTATTGTGTAAGCCTCCAGTTGTGCAATTTCGTGAACGTCACACCCAAATCCGAACGGTTGATTAGAGCCAGATTCTCCTAAAAAACTTTCTGATAAGTTCATCGAAGTCTTATAAAAGGAATACTGTAGCCTGAATACAAACAAAGCTAGCACGATAATAAAAAAATTTCTGCACATAGTACTGTAGTATAGTACAGTAAAACATTATTCGATACAGTAATTAATACATTATTCATAAAAATTGAGGAGAATAAAAACTGAATAATAAAACTCGTAGGCTAACTCCAAATTCCTGACTTTTAAGATTTTTATGTACAAAAATACCTCAGTAACTAAGTAAATTTTCAATTAACCTATTACAATAGTTGGGTCGATTATCAATTATCGTCGAACTGAATAAATTATAGCTGATCAAAAAATCAATAAATCTCACAGCATCCTTGCTGTCAAAGACGTCGACGAGTGTAAGAGAATCGAAGGATCTCTCCAGCTTCCGACGCATTCTATCCGACACCTAAATGAAAAATCAATAAATACCTTGTTTACAATTTAGAACTCCACTACATGTTGCCAAACCCATAGCACATGGAGCACTCTGATAGATGGCCCGACGTACGCGTTCTAAACTGAGAACAGGAATGTTGGAGCGATTCAAAATATATACCTGTTTCGTGTACAAGCAATGCGTGGCTTTTTGAGTCCGGTGTTCTTTAAGTGAAAATATGAGGTTAATCGCTCCAATAGCATAACTGTCGTTTGTGCACAAGGTGACCCAGGATTCTGACATCTAAAAGTTGCATAAATAATTCAGACTTCAAGATGACCAGATGCTTGCATAATAGAGCTCGATTTGCATATGAAGAGCTTACTGTAGTGGGCTGGTGGATTTATCAGATTAATTACAGATTTAGAGAGAGAGAGAGATGAGGAGAGAAGGAAAGCGAGATAGAGTCAATTAACAGTACACATCTTGAAAAACAATAAATTGACGAAGATTAAACAAAAAAAAACCACATTACGTACCTTAATCTTAGTTATTATAGAAGTGCCCTATTGACAGAAAATGCAACAAAAACCGTCAACAGTAAATACGTAACTATCAACTTGTAAGTATGAGGAGTTTGTGAAAAAAAATAATGAAACGAAGAAGAAACAATATTGAACGTGATAAAGTTTCAAATACACGATCCTTTGTCAAAAAAAAATTATATGCAATAGTCACATTATCAATTGCGTAGGCAATTATGCGCATTAAAGGTGTACCCTTTGGGCCAATTGCCTACGAGGGACGCCTTATAAGGTCAAAGGTCAAAGATCAAGGTAATTGTGTTCGTTCACGTGACAGGACAACGAAACGCTTACTGTAGGAGTCAAATGAAAGAATATACTGTAGAAAGACATGATCATGGTACGGTAGCGGCGTTCTTACCTAATTTTGTTAGCGCCTAATTAGAATAATTCATAAAAAAAAATAAAAAAAGTTTGGAAATAACTCGTACAGGTTCAAATATTTTTAGAAAAAATCAGTGAAAAAGGGAACGCAGAATGAGTGCGATGCCACCACTCCGCCACCGGTGCGCCAACTGGATTCGCTCAACTTTCGAGCACCTCAAGCGCTCTCTTGCAAATCCTTGGCGTAAAATTTAGTCTGCGCTCCACATTGGCTGATTCCTTTTCGCGTTTTTCTAACCATTTGTTGTGTATGTAGGTATTTACAAGAAAACATTCTTCACATAGCTTCACATAAGGGTACGAGTAGTTCGAAACCGACATTGTTGATATTAATCGTTTATTTCCGTTAATTTTCTGACATTAGAATGTGACTGTAAAACGGTCAAAAAAGCGTAAGATACAGTAATCTAAGTTGGGCATTGGTCCAAAAATATGGCGTTAAATGTTTTCGATCGCTTAAATATTTTCTTGCTCAATGAGAAGAGCGTCTCTGAGGGAGAGGTAGAGTCCATACATAGATGGACGATCCTGAGGCCGAACGTGCAGACAACGAGAGATTGCGTTAGCAACGCATTCAGCAGAGTCGTGGCATAGTTCTGAATAAAAAGCATAGAATATACAGGAACCTCAATGTATTTCCTTGATGCAAACTTCGCACCTTTGAAGAGTAGTAATTACCCTTGAAGAGTAGTATATGCCCAGTAATGTACACATATAAACCAACACACTATGTAGAGCTATTTCAGGCATGCTTGTGATGGGTCTGGTCTAACTTAGCTTTTTCATATGCAGTTTCTCAATTTTAAATTTGCCATAACAGAGCGTAAGAACTCAAAACTGATTATGAGAAGAAAATAAAAAACAAAACGCTATCCAACCTTTCGTATTATTCCTGATAATATGGCTGACGATCTTTGCCGTGTGGAATACTTCGGTTTCTTTAGTCAGCTGACGGGTATGGGGCACTTCAAGTGCCAGACGCTCCATCCCACCAGAGAGGATATCGTACTCAAGCACTCTAAAGAGGATATAAATGGTACCGGAACTCAGTTTACCGAAGAAATTACACGGTGCCGGAGAGCTAAACCTATACGACTAGGTACTACATATTGAACCTGGGAGGTCAGAGGCGGTTAGCTTTAGAGAAAACGCTGACAACGATTAGTAAGGGGATCTTGGTAAGCAGGTAAGCTTATAGTAGTTGCAAGCCTATGAGTCTCCCTAACGTCTCTTCTTTGACTCCTTATTTTTTCTTGTCAAGACATGTCAGACGGAAGTAATAATTGGGAAGTGTTTACCTTCCTTTTCCCAGTTTGTCAAGTGACACGACAGCAACATTCGGAACCCACTTCTGGTAGTCAATCTGCAAAGGTTACATTACCAGTGGCCCTATTCACGAACACTGGGTGGGAGTACGCTCCCAGTCGCCGGGTGGAATGTGAGAGAATGAGGGATCATGCGAACCAGCGACATGTAGGGACAAATTCTAACAACCAAAAGGTTCGCGCTTTTTGTACATGACATAAAACTCTTTTCGCCCTAAGACAGCACAGCGTCTATATTATATCCGTAAAGAATATTATTTTGCCAAATTGTATCCATTGGCCTCACCTGCACCCAAAAGTCGGACATTGCTGTGTAAGGAAGGAGGTGACCAGCTTCGAGAATTCTCACTTGAGTCTCCACGACGGACAACGCAAGCTATAAAGGTCCAGTCACATGAAAAACATTAGTTTTGCATTTTCCCGGCAGCTATCAATAATAAGCAGACATTCCACTGAGCTTGCAAGAGACATGTCAACTTGTCTATTTAAAGCGAAATACCGGCCAGTTTCTGAAACGCATCGAGTACTCCCTGATTTACTATGCTTCATATGCAAATGAGCATAAATTTGAATAAAAAATAGACCCCAGTAGACCCCTTTTAGCATAACTGCATAAGAATGCTGATATTTGAGATGCGTTTCAAAAACCGGCTGGTATTTCGCTTTAAAGCCCTCTAAACGTCAAATATGTGGGCAAACCTTCAACTTCTGCATTGCAGTCATCAATTGCTTTTGAACGGAGTTTAGGAAATCCGGAAGTGTTACACCAGTGGGAGGACTAAACCAAGAGTTGTAGGACACAAAACATAAAAATAACTATTCTAATAAAATCCATTACATTATAGCAAATATAGTTAACTGTTAAAAACAAAAAAAATGATAAATTGATAAAGTACTTATAAACGAGGCCCAAGTTCTTTCCAATCATCAGACGAGTTTCCTTGAAGACAAGCGGAACATTGCGAGACGAAAGATATTGCGATTTGTTGAAGAGCTGAATATGGGGTATACAGGAGGTGAGTGGCGAAAATACGGCGCTTAAATACAGTCGCATGACTCTGGCGATAAACGGCAAGAATCTAGCGCAAAATGTGGCGCGAAGGCGCGCGGAGAAGACCTAGATAGTAATCGGCTAAAGCTCGATGAAGCTCCGAAAGTTCGGTGCAGAAGTGCCAGAGGCAGATAACAAGATAGGTTCTCTATACTATAATTATAAAACTAGAAATTGAACCCTCCCCCACCTTGACAAGGTTATCCACGGTCTCCGGTGTTTCCGTTTCCGCCTCTCTAATGACAATGTTCTGCGCAGACTTTCCCATGTAAACCACGCCGGAGTAGAACTAAAAGATAAAGTTTAAAGTACATATAATAAATTGCTTCCAGCCAAGAAATAAGTCAGACAATTGTCGCATAGCTAACAAAGACGTCTGAATGTCCTGTGAATTTACACTCAAGAACCGAGTTGTGCTAAGTCAAGCATTCATACCAAATATCCATCTTCCGCTTTCATAAACTTCTTGTCATTCACGTTTTCTGGAGTGAGAGTGAGAGGTCCCTTGAGAGACCATGAGGAAAGAGGAGACACTAGACGAGTGAGAGGAATGTCGACAGATGATAGAAGCTTCCCCAGGTAACCGATCTGAATGGGGAACTAGCATTGAGTTCATTTCAGTTTCAGAAATTTCGATTACAATCGAATTCGACATGATAGATGAGCTTTGAGCTCAGGCTCATAATCATATCTACAAGTTGGCAAACTCGTGAGGCTTTCTTCGAAAGAATGATAATATTGCAAGATAGCGAACCGGCGATGTAGCCAAATCCAAGACGAGGTCGCCTAGCGAAGCGGCTTCGAGAGATACACAATTCTTCAGACCAACTCTAGAATACAATACACATTCAGATGTGTTTCTATTGCAGGATGCGATAAGCTGGTATCTCTACCGGGTGACGACAAATTTCTATGATGCAGAAACCGAGTTACAAAAGACGTGCCCGTTAGGTAGAATATTATTTCTACATTCTTTTTGTTTTCAAAAAAATGTGTTACAAGTAATAATTACTCACCTTCCACTCGCAAAAGACTCAATCGGAAATTCGGCCACAGCAGAATGCCGCGTTCCGTATCGGGTAACCAATGTGAGATGGTTGGCGCTGTCACGCGTCAAGCAGAAGTCGCCTAAATTCGTGATTTGTACATAGTATTCGCTAGTTGCGTTGCAACACATGCTTACACACACGCACGCATACACACATGCATACACGCCCAAACTCATGCACGCATACAAACACGCATACACAAATAAATTCCAACGTACCTGGCTTATGCAGAACCAGCGCCGATAGTACGCCATCGGGAAGATATCCGAAACAAAGAGAATCAGAATTTTCCTTAAAAACATGTGTTTCAATCTTTTCATGGAAAAGTTTCAAGCCGGAACCCATGTAAAGTTATTTGCTGATAATGAGTCTGGCTTTACCTTTTCCATTTACAGTGTGTAGGCCACATGCGAAATTGCAATTATCTCATTTAAATATCTCAATAGCATTTGATAATTAGCGTAGTTAGATTAAAAAAAGTAAGAATCTTACAAAAAGCAAGTCGGAGACGAAATTTGGTTGCTCTTCCGTCGGGTCCGTGTATACGAGGGATGAAGAGGTGGATTCCAACGTGGAGTCAGTCAGTGTCGACATCTGAAATATGCTAATCTAAAAAAAAACGGTTTTCGCTTCTCCACTAACAGTGTAAAAAAATTTCCTAGAGTATGTATACTTGCACAATATTGAGATATTTATATTGTAAGCTGGATGTCGGATGAACCAGAAACTGGCAGAAAGTACAACCCACCAGCAGCAAGGCTCCGTGTAAGTAGGGAATGAGTAACTTGGAAAAAAATGGAAAACGTTTCGAAATTTGAATAAATATCCTTACTCGAAAGTGCGTTTCAATCATATTGGAAGTGCAAGTGCTCTGCATCTTTTTTTTCACCTCACTTACAAGCAAGGAGCTTCTTACTCCGCCTCCAACATTTTTTTTCGTGAATACAACGTGGAACTTGGCGACATCGCCACGCCAAAAATGAGGGTCTGCCACAGCGGGGCGGCGCAATCCGCCTAAGGTTCGCGGCGGGTGCGCCGGAGTGCGCGAATCGTAAATGGCGCACCTACGGCGGTCTCATGGCGCATCTGGAGCGCACCTACAGCCGACTTGCCGCGGAACCTACGAAAAGTTCGCCGCATGTTCGCCCAACTGCGTTGAATATTCTTCCGCGGACATGTGGCGCGCCTGCCGCGCGCTCTAGGCGCAGTGCGCCGCCCCGCTGTGGCGGACCCTCATTTTTGGCGCGGCGATGTCGCCAAGTTTCCCCAGTGTAAGCTCTCCAGTGTTCTATTCTTTTTCGTCGCCGTACGGTTTGCGTACCTAAACACATAATTCTTGATTTCATCATTTCTGGGTACTACTCGTTTACTTCTGGCAAAGTTCTTATGCTAGGCTCCATTGATAAAATATGAAACTGCGTTGTCCTGCCCGATCACTGTTACAGGAGCATTTTTGCCCAGATCAAAATTACCGTAGGAAAACATAGCACTGTCGCACATTGATTGTAGGTACACAATCCATCTTCGCCATGTTACGTTCCGTCCCTTGGGACCCTGGTCTATCTTACAGTATATCTGGTTCACAGAAGATGCGACAGCTATAGAAAAAGATAAACTTTAGTAACATTAGTGCACCTGAGAGAGAGAGGAGAGAGAGAGAGAGAGAGAGAGAGAGAGCAAAGAGTATCATATAACAGTTCCTTGACTACGAACAGTCAAGACAATTACACTGCTTACCCACAACATTTTCGTTAAAGAAATCTTTATTTGAATAAATCATGTAAGTGTATTTGTGACAGTTCTGTGGGACTATAAAATGTTTTTTTTTTGGGTCGGAATATCCGGGGGCGCTGAACTTGGTCGTTCGGAATGCATGTTTAACAGGAAGAATCGACAAAATATTCATTTGTTCATGGAACGAAGAAAACATCTGAAAATTGGGGAATTAGCATAAATAAAGCATAAGACAACTTCACGGACATGATCCCATCCCTTTAAAGTATTGGCTCCGAGCACACCCACACACCCACACACGCATGCACACACACATGGACAAACACACATGCACACACACACACACGCATGCACACACACACACACATGCACAAACACACACACACACACACACACACACACACACACACACACACACACACACACACACACACCCAAACACATTTGTATTAGTAGTGTGATCAACCAGTGTAATAAACTTACTTATTAGATTAATGTGCGCAGGAAAAGATGAAACGATGTGAATCGATTTTATTACGTGGTTTTATACTACCAATTGAATGTGGATGGCAGATCCAGGGCAACCTTCATTGATAGTACGGAAGCTTAATCTGCAAACAAAAAAGAGTTTGAGAATTGTGTACACCATACGCGCACCTCTGGCGCTCCTCCGGCACAAAGCTTTCGAACACCCCTATCACAATGTCAACGCAATGACGCAACAAAATCAAAGTATACCTGTGCGTTCGCGTGATTTCGCAGCTTCTTTCGTCGTGTTGATATGCTGCATTTCTTTGGAGTAGTTGGAGCTGGACCATTTGCATTATCTTCTGAAACATAAAAACCCTTCCTCAATAAATTCAGATTAGGGAGTAGGAGGCGAAGAAGAAACGGTGTGAAACTATGCCTTTGCAATTCCCGACAAATGTACGGGTCAACCAACGCGATTTTCGTGGTAAATACAGTACACCAGAGGCCGTTTTCACCAAAATCTAATGCTGGGGTAGTTTAACGTGCTGTATCGGCTTTCTCCGCTTTTGAGAGGCAGCGAGAGAAGGCCGATAGAGCACGCTGAACCAGGAGGCGCCTGTAACCTATCCCGGCGTGAAACTTTTGTGAAACCGGCCTCTGACTGACCTGGCAACCTACTCACTAGAGATCATTAACAGCATCTTCGGTTTCAGAGAAGAAGAAAAAGAGGAACAGTCAGACAAATATTCCATACATTCCTTTCGCGCGTGAATTCAGTTCTTAGCTGAATATGGATTCATACTCACCTTTCACGTCAGCCGCAGGCGGTGGTGCCTCCGCGTTCTCCTCAGCTGTCACTTCTTTCCCTTTTTCGTCAGAACCTTTTTCCTAAATCAAATATATTATTAAGAATTATAATCAGACCTGCTTACCTCCAGTTCCAGTGAACATACATGATCAAAAAATTAACAATCAGTATTATACCCGCAGCTTCACCACAAAAAGCTCACCTTTCCACCCTTTATTCTATTATGTGCATTTGCCGCCAACAATTTCTTGTTATTCATATTCGAACTAGTTTTCTTTGCGGTGCTAAGACCGTCTATTTGACTGCCTTTCTGAAAGTATAAAAACTTAGAATAGCTTGAGTTTCAGATTCAGAGTCTTTTCATGAGAAAAACGCGTAATATGTGTTCAAAGTTTCAAAGTGAAGACAATGGGAAAATTTCATTACTGCACAAAAGAACTATGCGAATGTAAGAGTTTTTTTCGTAGATGTTCTCGGATACTGTGGATGTCAAAAACTACCTTGCTTGCCATGCTTCCATCGATCTTCTTGACACTGCCCTTACTCTTCTGAATTTCGAGAAAACTTTCAGTTATTGGACTTTTCTCTTTTCTCTTTGATAACATAAGTCTTGAACTCACTCATTTCACGCAGGAAGGAGACAATATGAGATGGTAACTTTGTAACTACTCCAGGGTTTTTACATCAAAAACCAGCAAATTCAAAAAATTGAATCTTTGAAAGCAACCCACCCTGTGAGCAGCACTCTTATGCTTGCTTTTACTGGCGCGCCGCCTGAAAACAAGAAGTTTACATTGTTATTATTAAGCACATTTTCTAGATTTTCCTATATCTTGGTCTGCGATACTTAGCCTTACCATTTCTCATGCTGAACATTTGCTACGTTCCGGTATCTACGATCAAGTCGTAAATATTGTGCAATGTATTTTAACCACCTATGAATACAAGGAGCACGCTATTCGAGCATAAAAACAATTATTTATTTATTTATTTAGTAAAACCAACGACTCTTCATCGTCATCATCGTCGTCGTCATCGTCTTCATCACTGTCCTCCTTCTCCAGGTCCAGATCAGTTTCCTAAAAGGACTTACTCAATATCCGCACGATCAAAGCCTAAGCCTAAGCTTACTAAATTGTTCACAACCTTCATAAGAATGTTTTCTCGCAATATTTCGTTATTTGTTCACTTTGATGTGGCATCGCCTTCGTCACGGGCTCTAGCTCAAAACAGAATCCAAAAATTCTGCAAACCTCGTCCTCCTTGCGTTTCTTTTTGAGTTTATTGAACCAGTCAACGTCGAGGCTAATATCTATTGACTGTTCTTCTGCGATTTTCTTGAGCGCCTCCTGGAAAAGACTTTTCGTATAATAATATTTTTATTGAATGAGGTCTTACGTTTCAGTCTTGATAATTCATAGGATATTGAATTGATATTATGAGCCATAATACCGTGAATGATGTATGTGGTAGGCAAATCTCTGATTGTTGCACTCGAAATCAGATCGGATTTTATTTGTGACCGCGGATTACGGTCTCACGCCGCTTACATGCCATAATAAATTATGTTCTTTGCAACATAAACTGACACTCAATAATGTAAACTTACAATAATATATTTGTAGTCAGGATCGTCAACATAATTTAATCCATCCACGTATTTTACAACTCGAGAGAAGTCTTTTGGAAGTTTCTGCCAAACTTTGGGAACTAAAATAAAGTGATTACCCTAATACGCTAGTATCATATACATATATATGGTATTCACACTAATTTCTGCAACATACAGGTCATCACACAACCCTACAAATGGCCTATGAACCTATTTTGTTTGCATGCAATATTCTTTTAGCAGCAATATGCTCTTTTCTCTCATAAAGGACGAAAAATTATTGTAACATACACTTCAGTTGAAATAACTGCTGCTTCATTTGTAGTACTTTCTCCTTGTCGCACTGCTTTCTCCAAGGTATTATACCGTCGTCGAATAAGTCCATTGCCATATAGATCCAGACCTAGAACACGATATATCTCACCTCTTCAAAGCGCAGGAACCTTTATTATGAGAATTATGCGGCGTAAAGACCCATCTTATGGTTTCTAAGGCTCTTCTGTGTAAAACTCTATGTCTGCAGTAATTGTATCAAACAGTTCTCAAGGGTGGCTCAATAGTGTTCAAAAGTTCAAAGCTCATCCCGCATAGGTCTTGAGCAGGCCAGATGACGAGTTCCAGATGACAATTGCTATGTTTTCTACAACTTTCCCACCTCCAAATCGTCCATTCGTCCCTGTTCCTTCATCTGATGGCAATTCCTTGAGGCGTAACGAATTGTTCCAATGAATTTGACCTTTTCGCGCGGAATTCTAGGTTTGTGATTATTTGGGACTGTCTCATGGTAAGTTCGGATGGGATATTAGGCTGACCTACGGTTCCTATTGCCGTAGCGTTCCACATATTATGTATTTAGATCTGCTCATTATCATAGATAAACTTTGACTCAAATGATGGGGTTTGCAAGTATTCCAAAAATTTGGTTTGATTCTGTCAATACTATCGTATTTCTGCGCGAAACCTGCATATATAATATGAAAAATTACAAAATATTCTCCTGTAGTTCCAAGATACGGTATATTTTCAGCTTGCTTGCAAGACCCATGAATGTTTCACGCTACTTATCATATATAACTAATATTATTAACGATATTGCAGATGCCGTATATGTAGCAACCAGCCATATCAATCAAACTAACTTGAGAACCCTTGTTCCTGCGTTATAAAATCGTCGAGCAATTCCGAAATCTAACATGTAAACGGTGGTCTGTTTATCGCCCAGACCAACAGCAAAATTCTGAGGTTTGATATCTCTGAAATTTACGATGTACGATTGCAAACAATGTTATATTAATAGAGTAAAATGATTAGCAGTGAGCTCCATATTCATTTCATCCATTCGGTGTTGAATACAATTGCATTATTGGTACACTAATCATTTTAACTAGGTTCACGGCAAATATTTTATGTTGTCATACTTGTTCAAATAAGTAAGCGTGGCCTAACTTGAGTTAGTTAGCTAAAGAAGACAGCACGCTAGCGAGAAATATATACACATACAAACCTGTGAATGTATCCAACTTCGTGAAGATCCCACACAGCTTCACAAGTCTGGATTGCAAGTTGCATTGCGGATGATTTTCTAAGACAGTAGCATATTCGTTTGAATACTTGAATTCAATTACGTAGATTAACTTGATTCACCCTTTTTTTAGTGTAAGGAAATGATCCTTGCTATCTCTCTCTCTCTCTCTCTCTCTCTCTCTCTCTCTCTCTCTCTCTCTCTCTCTCTCTCTCTCTCTCTCTCTCTCTCTCTCTCTGTTTTTTTTTTGACTCACGTGTAGTTTCTGTTGAGTACATCTTTTCTGATATCGTCCAAACTCGGGCCGACTAGTCCCATAACAAGGAATTTGAATGAAGTGGTTCTACCACGGTCCGCCATTATCACAAAATGCTTTTTCCGAGCTTCTTCAGCCTGGAGATTGAATATACATACATAAATTTTCTTTCATGTGTTTTATGTTATTACGTAGCCCTCGATGCGTTCCTTCAGATATATAATAAACGTATAAGCATTTACATCAACATTTCTGTATCTTATTATATAAAAGAGTTACTGTAGCCTAATTTGCATACCGATGTGGGTTACGGAAATGCAAATTTCGTGTTCGGGTATAAAAAGAGCTTCGCAGCTCAATATCGAAGTACGCATATGCAATTGTTTCCTATTATGTGAATTTCTCATGATACGTTTGAAACTTTGTATATAAGTATGCCCATGCTAAACCAATAATATTTCCATGTAAGTCGCCTCAGGCGGCGTCAGCCGGCTGGAACTAGATAGTTCACTACAGTTGAAATTGATCCCTAAACTCCAAAACGCGAACCTTTGTACAATCATTTAGTATTTGTGATTCCATCTTTAGTCGAAGCATCCGTTTGTCAATGCCAGTGAAGAAAGCCTCTGTTTTCATGGCGAATAACTGGAATGTTTTGTTTTTAAGGATTCACTGTCTGTAGAAGCAATAAGCAAGATCAAGCTTTTCGTACGCATTTTGAAAGGAAACCTAAATATATTATATCGAATAGCAACGCCAACTTCTGAGTTCTCATTCTCCACGCGATAGACGTCTCCAAAACCTCCCGAACCCAATAATTCAATGATTTTGTATCTGCAAAGATTTAAGATTTCAGTAAACGCGTTACGCCGTGTATGTATGTACCATAAGAATAGTAAGAGAACCTATCCTATCGTTCCCTTTCTGGCCTTTCTTGCCTAGTCACAAGAATCGAGAAATTTGTCTTATGAATCTCATCGTCTACTACTCTGTTGCCAAGTACGACAAAGACATTAGATTTGAGTCTTTGAGCACCGCACTGAACAACTCACGAAAAAGAAACTCGATCTGATAGCACAAAAGTTTAAATAATAAAACCAACTTGTGTGCATTTGAGCTGACCACTTGTCCATTCTTCAATTTTTCTCTTTTCTTCGACGCCTGTCGTTTCTTTTCTCTTCTCTGTCTCACGTCATCTTCTCCGCCACCTTTTAGACGTTGTGACTTGATCTGGAAAACTTTATGTGAAACTTTGGCATTTCGAGCGTAATGACACAACCAAACAAACAAATTTGTTAGTACACGATATAATATGATCCACCGTCGGTGACGTTTCAAAACAAAATCGAAACCAACCAACGTCGATCCTTCCTTGGTCTTTGGCATGTGTCAGAAATCAATCAATATAGAAGTGAGTAATCCAACCGCATTTATCCTTCTTTATATTTACGTTATGCTAATTTCCAAGTTCTTATTCCTGTAGATGGAAAAATACGTAACCGTCATCTGTTTTTCAACGCAGTAGGAAGTTTCAACATCAAATTCGAGTGATTTTGCGGAGCCATGGGCAGTTATCGATCTTCAATTAGGTGGAAGCTTAGCTAGTGTAGTTTCAGAGAGTTTTTACTTTTGTTGGTGCGAATTTCCCCCTACGCTCCAATGTACCGTCCAGAGGCCATATTCACCATCACACGGGGAGCCCTCCCTAGTGTCACGAGCGCTCTGAATCTCTGCTGCTCCCGCACTCTCTACGCAATCTTTAGCTCCCCGGAACCCATAGCTTCTTTGTACGTAAATCAAGTTTCAACCACAAAGTTATAAATTCCTCCGACAAAAACATATCACATCTCCTTTTTGTCAGCAAGACATATTTTCAAAACATTTTATTCAGCAAATAAATATATAATGTGAAGATCGAGGAAAAGTTGAGAAACGGGCAAAATCTCTGGGAAAAAATTCGAATAACTACAAACTGAGTTGGTCAGATACTAAAAGGGTCACCCCATAAGAAAATCAAACACTTGCAATTTCAAGGTCGCATAATCTGAGAATTTTACAGTACACTGATTTTCTCATGGCCTAACACTTGGCTCTAGCTTTTGGCTTGGCTCTGGGACAAACTTTTGGTAGAATGTAATAGACGAAGCAAAGTAATTAAAGATATGCAACAATTGGTCCCGCTGATAAAGTTCTAATTGATTAGTAAAGCTAATAAATGATAATGAACGTCCGCTCGGAACAATTCAACTATAAAAAACAATGCAAAAAACTAACCCAAAACAAGAATAAAGGCGTTGGACAGGGGTAATTTATGTACAGTTGGGGTAGAAAATAACAATCTTTTTTGTTCCAATTGGCGGATTCCATGGACATCAGATGCAGGAAATCTATTATTGTTAGACATAGCTATATTTATTTACGCGGCGTGAGAATCAGAAGCTCCACGAGATCGGCCAACGCAAAAAAAATATCATGAATTAAAACGATATGCTTATACTTTAGTAGATATTAAATTTCTAGATCAACATCGTTTTTTACGAAAATAAAATACTGCTACATTACGAAAATACTACAAAACAGTATTGTATCAAAAAATACCCGATAGGTCTTGCAGAATAAAACCTCAAACGTTGGATACAGAAAAATTGCACAGGGAGAATAAAGAAAAGTATATAAAGAAGAGGTCGCCTATCAGTTGGCATACTGCAGATGTATCGGTTAATGCTACAGGCAATTTTCATTAGCACCAAGTGAACTTATGCTAGACTGCGCAGAGAAGCTCTTAAAGGTGATGCTAGATTGATCTGAGGCTGATGTGAGGAACACCCAAGACTAGTCTTAACACGTGTTAGCTTGTAATCTGCTACAAGACAGAACACTTCTTAGATGGTGCCAGATTGGTCTAAGACACTACCAAGATTGATGCTAGATTAATCTGTGAAGCTCCCAAGACTTGTTTAAATTAATATGAGCAATTCCCAAGGATGTGGCTATATTGATCTGGGGAGATCACAGACTGATGCTACATTAATCCGAGCAACCCCTATGATGATTCTATATTGTTCTGAGTTCTCATCCTCAGCAACTACCGAAATGGAGCTCCTAAGACTATCTACCATACAGTACATTTCTTAACAGGATTCAACGGCGCTCCTCGTTGACAGCTGAAGGCTTGGGCGAATTCTTCAAGGTTCGACAGGACTCCAACCACTCGGAACAATTCAGGACTGTGCTCGTCAGTAAGAACTTGTTGCAGAGCGGCAGCCTGCTTCTTGTGTCCGCACCAGAACTAAAACATAAATAAGTAAGTAAGACTAGGATTTGATTTTGTATCCGCTCCTGTGGTTCCAGTTACCATTATTACTAGACCGAACAAAAAACTTAGAGGGTGCGCCACCCGGCCCGCTCCTGCGGTTCCAGTAATACTATTACTACTAGATCGAACAAAAAACTTTCATTGTGCATGTTCGCGCACCAGTAGCGCACCCCCTCAGCTCACCCTAGAGAGGGTGCGCCACCCCGCAGAGGCAGATCATTATTTTGCCGCGATGGTTTTGTCCATTTCTGTATTTTTAAGTTTTGCTGCACAACTTACATGTGCATAAGACAAGAAGAAGACTTGATCATTTGTGTATTCTTGTAATCCGGGCAATCGGGGCTCTTCGCCGCCCAAAGTGTCCACGTATTTGCGATAGGCCTGTAAATATATTATTTTAATGTCTGGGAAAAAAGCGGTTTCCCGAAGGCGCATTATCTCTGTGGGAAATCTCTTTTATATGTTCGAAGTATACTGTATAACCTTGAAATATGTTCTATTATGTGGCGCATATGCACAGAGTGTCAGTCACTTTAGATATGGTACAGTAGTACACATACTTTTCACAAACCACGTGTCATACCGCTTTAAATATTAAGTCCTTACCCTGAATGCCTCTTTGACTCCTCCATTGTCTGCGATATTCTCTCCAAGGGTCAACTTTCCATTCACGTGGAACTTAGTTTCCGGTACGGTATAATTTGAATATTGATCGATAATACATTTCTTCCTCTCGTCGAACCGCTGCAACGAATCAGCGTTCCACCAATTTTGAAGGTTTCCGTTCTTGTCGTATTGACTTCCTGCAAAGAATTTTTCATAACAAAAAGACTAGAATCACACTCACCCAGGATTTGTTAGGTCGAGGATTATTTATTCTACAATCCCTGGAGAATAAATAAAATGAAAGAAAAAAAGTGAATGACTTCCACCAAGCGGTTCAGTTGATTCAAGTTTATTTGTTTTAAATTTTCCAACTTTTCATGGATTCACGGAATCAGCCCTGAGAAATGACCCTTACCTTGATCATCAAACCCATGCGTGATTTCATGTCCAATGACTGCGCCAATTGCTCCGTAATTGACTGCTCGGGGATATTCTCCAGAGAAGAAAGGAGGTTGGAGGATACCGGCCGGGAACGCTGCAAAGTTTACCTCGAGTACAAACTTGAACAAAATAAAAAAACTGAGTATCGGTCTCAACGTGCCATCGACCTCGGGAACAACACTAGTGCGAATAATACGACTCCGTGCCCGATGTGCGCACATCGTACAGGAAATCGTCCACAATCCAGTTACAGATGCTCACTATAGAATCATAGAATTTTCAGTGTTCTCAAAGGAACAATTCAATGTGTAAGTGATACAAGACAACTCACTGATAGCATTCTTTTCTGGTGAGTAGAATGCGTTGACTACCGCTGGCGAAACATCGAACTCGAATTTATCAAACGGCTTCAACAACTTTAAGAATTCTTTTTCTTGCATCCAGCTGACTGCCTTGCGCATTAATCCAAAGTAGGTATCGGATTGGGTGATCTCCAGCTAAATTTACTTTTGTAAGCTATAAGTTATTTGACATAACTATCGGTATCGGGGCATATTTCATACTAGTTCGATATGCTGATGTGGGAGTTTAGAGTTGTATGTATACAAATCACTCACAATGTTATAGATATATGAGGTGCGATCTGCTATCAGTAAAATGTAAGTGTTCACCAACCTTGTCATACTTTTCGTCAAGCAACTTGTCATCTCTGATGAGGTCGGGATATCCGATGTGGTTGATCATACTGTTCACCTAAAATGAACTTTGCATTTAATATTATACATAGACTAACATAACCGAGACCTTGGAGTCGGGTCCAAAAAAAACGCATTTTCAAGTTTCGTTTCAGAAACATTAGGTAAGTGCTCGCCGGCACTTTTGGATGCACATCCTAATCGACATCGACACACAAACCCTTTTCCTTAACTACTAATCTTCTCTCACCTTCTCAATAGCGACTTCCTTTGTCTTTTGGTCCATCCAATCGTTTCCCTTGACAAGATCACTGAAGGAAGATCGAAGATGGCCGATCATTTCCTGGAATTACCAATAAATTTAAAGTCATTAAAAGGGTCGCGTCAAACGAGTTTTCTTTAAAAGGGTCGTGTCAGACGTCTTTCTATTAAAAGGGTCGTGTCAAACGCCTTTTTTATTAAAAGGGTCGTGTCAAACACATTTCCTATTAAAGGGTCGTGTCAATTTCTATTAAAAGTGTCGTGTCAAACGCCTTTTTATGAAAAGGGTCGTGTCAAACACCTTTTTTATTAGATTTGACAAGAGGGGCGAGAAATGTTAATAATCACAAATACAAATGTCATGGAAACAGAGTCATCTATTCTAGGGAATAGTACGAAGACGAGACAAACTATTTATGTAATATTTTAGGTAATAAGATTTTCCGTACCAGTGCCTGCTGCTTGTCGGTAGCATCAAAATGTTCCTTCACGTAAATGGCTCCCGCAGCTAAGGGAAGGAAAGTAGAGGGGACTTGTGCACAATCCTTCCAACGAGGTGATTTTGTCTGCTGACCAGTCATCACACGCATAAGGTCCTAAAAAATGATATGAAGTTAAACATTTGAAGGGAGTAAGCTCAGTAGGACGCTATCAATACTTTATAAGGTACAAGCACATAATGTGAGTAGAAACTCACCTGACAAGGCATTGCCACTGTCACTGTCACTCTACACATTTCGGTAATTAGTGAGTGAATTATGTATGCAGCGAAATACCGGCCGGTTTTGAAACGCTTCTCAAATAACTGTATTTCTATGTATTTATGCTAATTGGGGTCGATTTCGTATTCTAATAATGCTCATTTGCATATCAGGCATGGGAATTGAGCTTATTTGGCATACGTTTCAAAAACCGCCCGGTATTTCGCTTTATACGATACCAGTCAGAGTGTAAAACTTTCCAAACGCTATACTTGCACAGAAGTGCTGTTCAATACCCTACCTGCTTGATGTTCTCAAATCTGTCGTCGAGGAATTTAACCGTCGATTGCACAACTCTCCACAAGACGTAGTTGGTCAAAACTCGTGGCGATGTTTCTTCGATTAGGCCGGACATCTAAACTTCTTACTTTTCATTTCATTTCTATTTTAGTATGTGGGCTTCAAATCAGCATTGACCATTATGTTGTCCTAGTGCTTCCGGCTTCCAGTCATTATTACTCGCTCACTGGTTTACCCACTACCCACACATCGAAAATAAATTCTTTTGAAAAGCACGCGAGTAATCCTCCCGCTTCTCTAATAACACGTGGTTCACCTTGAATATTAATGCTTAGTTCGCGTCTCGATACCTAGTTCAAACATATTTCTCACCTTCTTTAGATAGTCAATCTCACAAACGATTAACTCAGTGTCGTTTGTGAAGAAAGATGTCAGCTTTGATGGTGCAATCAAGGAGAAGTAGTGTTGCCAATTCACCTGAAATTACAGTCAGAATCAGTTTTTTTTAATAACCAACTGTACCTGAAATCTGAAATCGAAACGGCGGTGCATGTAATCCAAATAAAAGTATAATTAATTTATTATATTATTATCATTCCGTACCTGAGGCAGTAGTTTGTACAGGTCTTCCATCTTCATCTTATTGTACATTCGAGTATTGTTCCTTCGGTCGTCCTCTGGTACAATGATCTGAAATCATGAGCTAATATTATAGTAATGCCAAAACTACTAACTCTTGAGCCCTTTGAATGTGTTCATCATGCGCGTTCCGGCGCTTTCAGCATATCAAGGTATCCTTACTCTTGAACCATAAAGGGATTAAGTATAATTGTAGTGTACTAGTTACCTTAGCCAAATTGGTCTCGAATACCACTAGATCGTTTAGGTCCTTCTCCAGTGCTCCTTTGTCAAGGGTGACATTGGCATCAGTTAGGATGATGCTCATCACCTGCAAATAGCAAATGTTTATAAATTTGCAATAAATCTATAACTGTTTCTAGTTTTTGCCGATAATTTCGCTCGAAAATTGGTCATAACGTCCCTAATTAAATCCCTACGGGCAATGTTGCAAAGGATATCTTGAATGGTTCGTATGTATAATCAGGGCAGCGAACATACACATGAATAATTGCATTTTCATGTAATATATGTTAATTTCTGACCCTTCTGAGCACTTCATGCACAGAATGGCGCATGATTTGCTGAAAAATTGTCCATCATAGATGGCAAAACGACGGTGCTATTATACAGCTCTAATAAAAATAAATATGATTACCGCGTGGATGTACTTTTTGTAGGCGCCCATTTGTGTGGCAAACAGTGTGTCGTTCAAGTAGTAATCCCGTGATCCACGGCCCAAAGTCAGACTGCCTTGGTCGATCTTAAGACAAGAAGAATTTATTAAACACTAAAAATGAACCATAGGAGAATCATAATCTCTCTCTCTCTCTACAATCTCTACGTCTTGTTCTCTCCAGCCTCTGTGCCTCTGTATATGTCTATCTATCGTATTTAATTTTTCTTTCGCACTCTCGTGCTCTCACCGCCTGGTAATCTAATGCTACTATAAAACATCGCCCCTAGGAACAATCATAATATCAAAGTGAGCAAAACCCACGAAAAGCGTATTCTGGGAAGTATTTTTCGAGTCCGCGTACACATAATACTGGAAGAACACATCAGTTCCGTAGTCTTTTCTTGCATGGGACAGGAGAGAAGTTAACTCGAAGTTCTCTGGGGCCCACTCTTTATGCATCAGAGGCCATGTGCCCAGATCATCCAGCGCAGACGTGAGGAGACTGGAAATATATTTCTTGATGCATCATTTACAAAAAAAATCAATATCGCCGACGACCTTATTATGTGAGAAAAGTCTTGCATTCGAAGATATTGCACAACGATCAGTGATGTGTAGACTTTTTAGTTTTAGTTTTAGTGAAAGCATATATCATATACAGTGCGAAGTGCGAACCGTCTACATATGTGTGTAAGCTGTAAAGGACGGTCCTCTGTATCTGTGATATGTGCAGGTGTCTGAAGTTCTGAAGTTCCCAGAAATTCCGACCCGATCAGTCAATCAGCCTTTATGTTTTAATATACTTTTTAATATGTCACCTTGTGTTCAGTGCTTCCAGTTGGGTGGTGTTCATGCATATACCGTATGCAGTACGTGCCATATTCATTGAACGAGAAGTCGACTCTTCCTGTGCCTCCAGAAGAACTAAAACAGTACTTTATTTATTTATTTAGTTATACAATTATCACAGGGTTCCTCCCGAGAGAGAGAGACAGAGAGGATAGAGAGAGAGAGAGAGAGAGAGAGAGAGAGAGAGAGAGAGAGAGAGAGTATTCGGATGTGCAGAGACCGTAGGCTGTGAGAGGGGGAGCAGCAAGTACTGTCGTGTCGTGTCTTCATCGTGTCTTTTTGACTGACTGATTAACATAGCATTTCTGATTGTTAGATATATATCAACAATAAAGTAATATATTATAAAAAGGAGAAGGGTTTACACCATTGGATGTATATATCTAAAGGCTATAAAATTAGAGTCGGAACGCAGTCTTGAGCTAGCGAAATCGAATCCTGCATGATTTTTTTTCCTTGAAGTAGTGAAAAGTCGCCTCAGGCGGCGATAGTCGTCTGGTAAATAATGAATAAATAAAAAAACGATAAACAGTACCTCTCAATTGTTGTCTGACTTTTTCCCTCACAAAGGCAAAGGTACCGTAGGCGAACATGTCATCCGGGATCGGGTGCTGTCTATTCCACGCTCCGCAGGCAAACTCGAAGAAATTATCACATGGAGATGCCGATCGATTCATGGCGTTCATCTAAATATTTCGATAATATAAATTATAATTTGCAAAGGTTGCAGTGAGCCACCTTGCATTTTGATGTGGTATTTTATGTAGTCGGCTCTAAGCATGTATTACTAATAGCATAATTTTACTCCCTTAGTTTCACTGTAACAGTGAACTGTAACATTCTGTACAGCCCGGCAAGCAAGTATTCTTTTGCGGTTTAGGTCGAATTAAACAACCTGCCACCCTCAAGTAAAAATAACAATAGCTGACACACACTGTACAAAATTCTTTACGTATTTCTATTCCAGGTTTAGTGCACATTGGTTCTTTCACTGACTAGCCTGAATCTGATACGCGAGATTGTATTTTGATATTTGATTTGCTGAACAACCCCTTTAATGTTTTAATTTGCTCAAAGGACACAATAATGTTCACTTTTTTCATGTTTTCAAACGTTCACATGCATTTGCGGTATGAAAGATCTGCATCAGTCCAATAAATAACAATTAGGCGCTCAGACAAACATTTACTAAATCCTTTAAAGAATTGAATTACTCTCTATTAGGTTCAAGGTTACTTTTAAAAGGCTCGAAAAACGAAGCAAACAACACTTGAATTGTCTGGGGTGGATAGTGGATTCCCCATTGTGAAAACAGTATTTGTACATACAGATCTTTTTTTTTTGTAAGGCTAGGGAAATCTTGAATGTCGATACTTTTTTCTTCTTTAGCTTATTTTCATTAGTTTGAGTGATCATACTCAGGTACCCTATTCTATCCACCCGGGATTACCTACAGCCTAACACTTGCCCCTTCAGTAGTAAAGTGCGGTTCAGCCCCATCAAACGACTGCTTACATAAGGCACTTGGCTTGGCGGCACACTTTCGGAACTACATACCACAGGGATCATGTTTACAAAGAAAATACAAAAAAAAAATACAGGGTCGTCACGGGTTTCTCCCTGATTTAATTAGAGAATTTGTGAAAAAACACCGGCCTTCGACGGGATATTGTGGAAAAAACAAGCACATGTGGCTGGTTAATTGACGATAATTGAATTTGAAAAGAAAGATCATCTTGTTACTACTTACTATCGTTAACTAAGTTAAAACACATAAAGAGAGATGGGGGTTTCTTGGAGAGGAGAGAGAGAAAATGAGAAAGAGAGAAAGAGAAAAAGGACATGAGAGAGCGAGAGGAAGAGGGGAGGTAGAAGCAGAGGGCGAAGAAGAGGCAGAGTGAGAGAGAGAGAGAGAGAGAGAGAGAGAAGGGAGAGAGCGAGAGAGGAGAGAGAGAGAGCGAGAGAGAGCGAGAGAGAGAGAGAGAGAGAGAGAGGAGAGAGAGAGAGAGAGAGAGAGAGAGCGAGAGAGAGAGAAAGAGGGAGAGAGAGAAGAGTGAAGAACCAGGGAGTTTCAAAGTGCAAGGTGGAAAGGTGGAGAAAGGGAGTGAAGCTATAGAGCGCGACTGCGCGACAGAAAACGAACTTACCAAATTGTTAGTAAGGAGTAAATCATGAAATCAATAAACCAGACTTTCAGTGATTTTTTCAGTGAAAGAGTATCGTGATGATAACAAAATTACACAATCACAAATCACAGAAAAAAGCTAACTCACCAAATTATTGGCGGCGCGCACGCATCCCGGCGTAGTACAGACTTTTGTCGCTTCCTCTGGGGTTGTTTTCACAGAAGAAGGCAATTCAGTTGTAGTTGTACTTTCCAGTAAATTGGGTAATGGTTCCTTGGAGGGAAGGGAAGGCGTCAGAGGAGGAGGAAACGGCCTCGAGTGATCGATAGAGGATACTGTAATTAGCATACTGTACTTAGCATACAAGCATACTGTAATTGAACGATTAATAGTTGATGAAGTAATTAAAGGCTTTCGCCTCACGTATAAAAAATTAAGATCCTATACGGATAAATTCGCTGCCAATTCGCATCAAAATCTATATCGGGAATAATACCAAATGCGCACAACTGTCCATAATGCAGATAAAATAGTAAAAATTTATGATAATTCAGAAGACACAAACCTCTTCCTTTATCCAGCTTAACAACAACTCCGAGTAGAACAAAAATCAAAATTAGCAGAGAAATTGAGAAAAGAACCAGAAATCGTTCTGAAAATTGAACATTTATTACACAGAAGCCGAGTTCCCGTTCATGGCGGAAGCTAGCCCTAAGCCTAAGCCTAAGCCTAAGTGAATTCTTCTTACCTAATGAGCTCCTCGATCTCCACAATTGCAGTGTGGATGTTAGGGGAGATTTCCCCATTTTGTACGATATACCCGCTGAGGACTCCGACGAAGACGGGCCATTGAAACATGGTGAAGTGCTGCAGAAAGAACACATATCATTTCAAAATTGAAGAAATTTGAAAATAAAAAGGCTCTTTACTTCCTATTTAAGGAGTTCGTCATGGCATTATGTATTGGGGGAAAAGTGCACCGAACCTAATCCAGTTAACCGTGTTTAGTGCATTTTAAAGAACTTTGACGTGATTGTTGTTTACTGATTGCGGTTTACGGTATACTGCTGTGTCAATCAGGGACGTTCCAGAGATATCAACGGACATGGAATTAAATATAGTATACTTTAAAACAAGTTCGAGTTAGTGGTGCGATCTTGATTGTTTATTTATTCCTAGATTGCGAAAGATACCCAGGTTCTTCCTAGTTTCAACGTTACGTAGTTGGTAATTGTTTTTGTAGTTAACCTTTGCCCTGTGCACTTTTCAATTATCTTCTAATTGTTGGTTCTTTATATAAAGTCGGCTCTAGTGGTGGTAGAGTCACCACGCTGCGCGCTCTTGCAGAGTATTTTAAAGCGAAATGCTAGCCCCTTTGGAAAATTTGCATATGATAAGCAAATCCTATGTATACTATGCTAATTTTGTAAGATCGTCCATTGCAATCGTACAAAATTAGCATAGGATACATAGTATTTGCTTATCATATGCAAACTTTCCAAAGGGGCTAGCATTTCGCTTTAATGCGGAATCTAAATTTTATTTTAACTACCATACCCTGGCGCTGGTAGTCCAGTTGGACACATCTTACGAAGAACTGCGCACTTGGAGAAATTTAAAAAATACAATCCCTATCCTATAGGTATGATTTGCATGCAGTCAAATATGTGTGGTTTATCCAAGCTTATCGATAAATATTGATTATTAACTACTTAGAAACTACAAGCAATTATAAATTACAGTACCCCTTCTGTTCACCGAAGTCAATAGCCACTGGCACGGATGGTGCCATGCCGTCGGAAGACCTAATTAGACAACTAATTAATACTTATAAATGTAAAAGTAGTAGAAAAAAATGAGCGACGGTCAAAATATAAATAAAGAACGTAAGCAATCCTGTTAATGCAAAATATGGTGGAATTGTCACATAAAGAAAGAGGTCAAAAATGTAGAGAAAAAAAACCTAGCTGGAGTAAATTATGAGCGAAAATATGTGAAATGAACCTTGGAATTTCTAGTATTTTAGCTCATAGCCATTAATGTATTCTCGACTATTTTTTGGGTTTTTATATGTAAAGGTTGTGTAGTGGAGGCGTGCGTGAGAATGGGCGGAGCTTAAAATAATACGGAGCACGGGAGCACAACCAAGGCTAATGGAATCAAGATGATTACCAAATAGTGCGTGTAGAACATGAACATATCAACTGAGCACATGTTATCCATGAACATTTCGAAGAAAAAAAATGTTATAATACCACATGTGTGCCAAGCACACTGTAGGTAGTTGATTTTTGTGAGTGTGTAGTAAAATGCCAGAAACATGCAAGGGAGTATCACCGCTGCCCAAAACAACTACACCTAGGCCATGAGTTGTACACAACGTCGAGGCATAACCTTCCTTCTGACGATTACATAGGTGTACGATTACACCTGTAGGAAATAAAGATACCACGTAGAATGGGAGTAACCTCTTTATCATTTTTATCATTGTCCGACCCTCGGTGTTTATCTTACAATATCAATATGCAGTTTGCGTATGGTAGACAAACAAGTTAAAAACAAATCTGTCATGAGCGCCTAATCCTATTTCTGCAAAACTGTGATTGAAAATAAACATCATGTAGGGGTTGAAAATGAAAAACCAAACATAACGATTACTAAAGTGCAGTTTATAGTACGTCCTACCGGGTAGTAAATGTTTGCGTACGTAAGTAGTAAACTACGTAGACTTTCCAAAATCTTGCTATTTTTGTTTTACTAATTTTTTTCTCTCGTTGTGCGAGAACTGGGCAACAAATTATGGCAAGAACTGCGCAATAAATTATGCGAACATAAGCTAAAATTATAAAACTAAAATGTCGAAAAGGTGTATTTCATTTTCCTTGACAAGTTGCGCATGCTAGAAGCAAGAAACGAACAAAAGTCTAGCCTCCCAGATTTTATTTCGAAAAAAAACTACAGTATGACGTAGCGATTGTATCGGGTCAAAAAGATCACAGATACAAAAACGTTCAGTTCAATGAAAAAGAATGGCGTGACAGCTGATTTTTTTTCTGATGATGTAAGTTGTCAAACTGGTTTTGCGGAATTCTACACTGAAACTAAAAAGGATTACAACTAATATTAAAGTGCAAAAGTATTTTATTCATAGAAATATCCATCTACATCATTGCAGCATAAACAAGTGGAACAGAAATAAAAGATCATAACATTACAATGCTATGAAATCATGGAAAATACAGTTTTTGTATGGAATAAGGGAAACAGGTTTCGCATGGGTAAACTAACTTTGTGGCACAGTTATACTCTACTGCATTACACTGGCGCACTGTAATCGGACACAATGATATCATACACAATTCTGAAAAAAACCATATCATACAACAATAAAAAATAGAAATAAAATGTACACAGACGTGCCAAAATGGCCGGTTTGTTGGGATTAGAGTAAATATATATATTATTTATTTATGGCCTAAGCCTAAGCCTAAGCCTAAGTCTAAATCATGCATGAGTTAGAAGCGAGACCTTCGGAGAAGGCAGTCATAGCGAAAAACTGACGGGTTTCCGAAATTTCGTTTCTTCTACGCTGTATCAGACCCAGGAAAAACTTTTTCACAATCAGCAGCACTTTCAGCAATTAGTATCTAGATGGCTGTTCTTCAAGGAATTGCATCATAAAAATTGAGGACGTTTTATAGGCTTAGAAAGATATCGGAAGTCTAGAAGAACAGCGATGAGACGGTGTAGTGAGCAGAAGCATCATTCACCAAATAAAATGCCCAACAACAAACTAAAAATAAGCCCAACCCTAAGCCTAAGCTTAGGCCTGCGGCCTGGGTTCAACAGCAATATTTAAAAATAGCGTACTTTATTTCATTATAATGATCTTTGTGAGCAAAAAATGATCGGTTGAACAGAACCTTCTTTTCTGCGGATATTGGCCTACAATTACACTGTAATTATTTTAAAAACTTGTTTTTCGACATTACCGGATGGGAGACGGTTCTTTTTCACTATGTATTTTTATCTGTAACACACGACAAAATTGGTGGGCATCTTTCAAAGGGACACATTTTTACACAGTGTACTCCATAGACTCTATTTCGACAACATGATAAAAAATCAGCTATTGACCAACCTTCAGTGCCAAATGAATAATAAAATAAAAGAGGAGATGATTTTTTGATTACGACGGTAGTCCGGGAAGTTTCTATCTCTGCATTATTATATTAACGCAGTGTAACATTCGGTTTTTGAAAAGTAAGCTGGACAACTACATTCCCCCCAGTGGTACCAAATGATTACAATTTGACCAAGAATCGCGCAATATCGCACAGGTATTTCTGCGCTACATGGGAATACAGCGTCCAAAGTACGTTTGAAAACCGGATGTTATACCGCTTTAATCAATATTAGAAGACCCTCGAGGAAACATTATTTTCATAGGAAATTATGAGAAGCACATCGAAATAACTTCCTGATCAAAAAATTCGTGATATTTTTAACAATGCCTGATATAGATAAAGAGAGACTACAACTGATCACAAAAAGGATGCCAAAATAATTGAGAAAAGTGCTGTTTGTAGTAGGGAACGCTATGTGAGCCATACAAATAAACGTGAAAATAATGCAATCGTCGCAAACTAATTGGCGCTTCAACATGTGAAAATATAGCGTTGAAAGCAGGAATAACGGAAAATAATGGCTAAATGCATCGTTTATTTATTGAAAACAATTTTTCTCAACCAATAGCGAAATTTTCAAACGTTTATTTTTGGAGTCACTGATCAAACTGCGATTGCCCTGCCCTGCGCACAAAACGGGTGCGCGGTTCAGTGCGGCGGACACACTATGGTAAGCCCTAGCGTGCCGTGGGAGCACATCAGATACGATGCAGATGTGCCATGGGTGCGCAACAGGTGTGCCAATTGGTGCACGCTAGTCGCGCAACCCATGACGAGAATGATGCGCGACGGTGCAATTGTTCATGTCACTTACGTGGTTCGCCACATTATATACAACAAGTTTTGTAGAATACTTTCTTACGTTCTCTGGAGTATGATCCCAGAAGCATTACATTTTATTAGTTTACTTGTTTGTCAAACTCTTACAAGAACGAATCGCTAGCAATAGACGATGAAATAACACGCAGTAAAATAATAAGCACCGTTTTAATTGCCATGCTATTTAAAAGGTATAACATAATGTAATTACATACATTTTAAAGCGATATAGCTAGCCGCAGTTCTTTGAAAAGTATGTCAGACGGATGCATTCCCGTATGTTTGTGAAAATAAAGATAATAAGACTAAAAAATCGCACAGTATCGCGCAATGATTTACATACACTGCATGGGTATGCGTTTTAAAGGGACGCGGTCACCGTTTTGACCTTTATGTATACTTTGTGTTTTTATTAACTGCACACTATCAAAAACATAGTGTTGGAAAAAAATCCGACGAAAACCGCTGTTTTCAGCGAAAAATTCATTGATTAAAAAAGTTGCGTCCGATCCAAGCTCCACGGTTAGCCATAGAAAACCAAATGTCATAATGCCCGCGAGGTATTCGACCGATTAATTAGTGGAATAACGTTCGTCGAGTCATTATCAGCACGGCCATATGCTGGACAATTATTAGGGTTACGGTGCGTATTGGTTTGACGACAAAATTTTTCGTCATCATTTTACTCACTGTTGCCGCATTTCTTGTAAACCATTTTCCCAACACTATGCGTTATAAATTATGAAGATAATAAAAACACAAAGTATACATAAGGGCCAAAACGGTGACCGCGTCCCTTTAAAAACCGGCCCTTATACTGCTTTAAAAATATCATTATAAATACAAATCCAAAATCCTCAAATTCTGACCTGGGAGTGTCCTGTCCTTCCTGCATTGTCATCAATTGTATACTGCTCTCATTTACAGCCATTCTCAGGTGCATATAACTTGTGGGAGAGGAAAATGAAGGCATCACTTGCAATCAGGCCATTCTATCCTGCAACACGATTAGCATTAGGGAATGGGTACGGTAGCAAGTTTATGAATGCTGTAGAGAATAATAGAGTTGGTTAAGAACTTGAAGAAATAGTGTACTGTAGAGCAAGTTATAATACAGCTTTTCAAACGCCAAGAATCAAAGATGGTAAACACGGTAGTATTACAATAACAGTGTAGAGCAAATAAAAGTAAAGAACGATGTTCTAAAATGAATACCTTATTGTTAGACAATGCTCTTTCACTTAGGACTTGAACTGATGTCGATAATTTGCAAACAAAAAACTACAACCACCAGCCACTTTACCTTTGTTAGTACCGGAAGGACACCAAAGACAAAGACAATAAGAAAGGCACACATCAACGAAGAATACGCTTGAGGGAATAAGTGTAAGTAAAGGGCAAGTAGGCACGTGGCGACGCCAAAAGTTTCCTTTAAAATTTGCGTCAACAAGATCATTTTAAAATTTTGCAAACTATTTAAAACTTGCACTTCAGCATTCTATTCAGAGCGGATAAAAAAGGATACATGGATCAAATTTCAAATATTAAATATCCCATTTAATATCACTTTATCGCGTCACGTGGTGGCCTACTCCGAATTGTTAGGCATTTGAGTGGGAACATTATTGTACAAAAATGGAATACTGTGAGAGGGAGAGGGAGAGGGAAAGAGAGACAGAGAGAGAGAGAGAGAGAGAGAGAGAGAGAGAGAGAGAGAGGAAGAGAGAGGAAGAGAGAGAGAAGATTAGAGGAAGGAGGTCGGCTCAAATTCTAAATTAGCCTCTCGCTCGCCTCTATTATCCACCCCCACACAGTTTATATCGTAACAGAACACCCGAACTAACTGTCTGCCCGTCCACAATGGAGCCATCATATCATGTTACATCCACAAAACGAACTTCACTTTAAATTTTTGTGAGCATGTGAGAGTGGGATAATATATGAGCATAAGTGTAAAAAGTTATAATAATTTATGTTAAAATACAGCTGAAATAGTCTCTCAAATACAATAGTGGAGCCGTTGCATACGGTAGGGTTGTAGGGTGTGCGTAGCGCGGTACAGAACATATTATAAACGACAGTACGTTGCAAGCCCGTTCACAATTGAGACATATCATGTTACGGCCACAAAACGAACTTCGCCTGTGTATTTTTGTGAGCACGTGAGAGTGGGACACTAAACATCTGACCGCGGAGATATTTTTTAAATATAACATGAACAGTTTCGGCTGAAAAGGTGACAATATTAAGTGTCCTTACAATTTGCTTTACATAGCATTTCTTGCAGCAGTAGATTAGCTGTAAAAATCCACCGTAGCGATTTTTTTCCGTAGTCACTTCGAAATTGAACTGAATTTCTGCGAAATGTATGAAAGAGGAAGCGAAACCGAAAAGGAAAACGATAATCATTATAATTCTTATGAATTCCTATATGCAACTTCCAAATCCAATGAAACGGAAAAAAACGGAAACTAAATCGGAAAAGAAACTGGAAAACTACCTATATAGGTTTGAACAAATTTAGAACAAGATCGATTTCGTTCGGCTTTAGCCCAGTAAGCCGTTTTCACTTTCAATGAAAAATTAAAACCACATGTGTGTTCGCCCTGTACTTTTTCTTTCAAAGTGTCTCTTTTAAACAAAGAAAGAAAAACATACAAAAGTGGATATGGATAGTGTCATTTTGTGCGTTTCGTGCTAAAATAAATGAGCAAGCAATATACATTCATAATAAGAGACAATTAAAAATAGCGAAATACAGCGAAATACAGGCCGGTTTTTCAAACGCATCGAGTACCCCAGCATTCTTATACGGCATGCAAAGGGACATAAATAAGCATAAATTCTAAGCTAAATTCGAGTAAATTAGCATAAATACGTAAGTATTCATTTGGCCACTCCGCGTTTCAAAAACCGGCTGGTATTTGGCTTTAAACTGACGATCTCACCTAAAGGCAAGAGACTTGCTCAATATAACCTATTATTTAGCCGTTTTCTGAACTTTCCTGAATTTGATGCTTATTGTTCTAATCTACCTGCTCTCGGAAATGTATTTGTATTCTCTAACAAGTATAAATTGATGCGAAAATGTCTGTCCGTCTAAAGTGAGGCCTAATAGGGATCGGAACCCTACGTCCTTGACGGGCCATTGGGCCCCACATGGGGCCTAACGTTTCTCTGGAATCTCTCGTTATCCCTTCTATCTCATCCAATATCTTTGGGACTCTCTTCAAATTACCCAGCGCATTGCAGGTCCTCTGACTCGGTAATCAATAGTATGCTCGAGAGTAACTAGACCTTCACAAAAAAACTCTCTTTTTTGCACGGAAATGCTAATGAGATTAAAAGGGTGATCGTTTTTTGCTTTATGGGATTATCCAGAAAAGAGTGGCCGTTTTTTCGTTTGCTTTATGAGGTTTATCGGATTAACTTGCGAGGAAGAAACCCCCAAAGAAAGGGTGAACGACATGCAGAAAGGTAGAAGAAAAATATAATTGCTCGGTGCTGCAAATTACACATTAGAAACGTGATTTTGCTGTGAAATCACTGCGCTCGGGGTTCAGGTACAATTATGGCACCTGTACAGGCTCACACTTTACTTGTTTCGCACCCCGGCTCGCCCACTGCTTGAAATTTGGCCTTCGCGCCGTACTGGTGGACTGGTTTCTGCGCGAATTTTCGTGTTGTTAATTAATTTGGGGCCCACTTTCCTAGACCTACTTGGAGTCATCCCTCAAAAGTATACCGCCATATAACAAGGGACGAAAACGATTTCCTGTACATCATCCCCTTTTATCTCCCTCCAACTTGAATTCTCTCTTCGTATGTGTCTTCGGTTCTCTCATTCTCTCTCCCCCACCTCTCTTTCCGCCTCTCTCTATCTCCCTCTCTATTTCTCTAACTTTATCTCTCCAGCTCTCTACACATATCGAAATATGACTTTATAATTTCAGCATATTGTTTATCCGTCTACCTCACTACCTATGCGTCTCCAGCTCTAATTAGCTCTAATATATCCCTCTACCCTTTATCGCTTTATTTCTCTAAATCGCACATTATGAGTATCTAATACCATATTGGTATCTTCGTATAATTCTCCTAATATTCCCGTTATAATCCTCGATCTCTCTTGATCGTTTTCTTTAATCCTAAACCCCGATTGACACACTTTCTCCGTTCAGCCGGACGGATAGTCAACCCCGGAAACCGGTCTAAACTTTCGCTTTCAGGCTCAAGACAGGAATTTAATTCATTTAATACGTTTCTGTTTTCGCTCATATCAGCTTATCGATTAATATAATTTTAGGTTATCGATTAATATAAAACTTCCATACAGTCTCTAATATATAAATTCTATCCGAGAAATTTGAATTATCGCTGGAAGGTTTTTGGATGTAGTTTAGAAATGATGGCGCCAACTCTTATAATAACCCATTGGGTAAATCCTAACCCATTAATTTTTATGATAACCCATTTGTCGAAAAGTTTTCACTGATTGACTACTATTGCATTCGACTATTAGACACCTGTTTTATCAAGTTGGTTTCGATTTTTAAAGCGAAATAATGTCCGGTTTTTGAAATGCATCGTGGACAGCTACACATTCTACATATTCATGCTAATTGACTCGAATTTACCTCGATTTTTTAATTTGCATAAGTTGCATAGGAATGCTGGTGTACTCGCCGTGTTATAAAAACCGGCCGGTATTTCGCATTAAAGTCGTTTGAACGTTGAGTTCGAATAGACCTGCGAATAGCAACGTATCAAAAAATACCGGTTTATAAACAACAGATAGTGCAACTAAAATTTAGTATGAGATCAGGGCTTCAGGTGCCGCGCTTTCTCAATTATTCAACCCTTTCGTAGCTTTCGCATAATGTATTTCAGGTTCTAGTGGCACCAAAAAGACAAACTTCGACCCAATACTCAAAATTCAAATTCCCGCAAAAGTCTGAGCCACTCTGCTTTACGGTAAAGAACCGCACCAGGTTTACGTCTTAATGCACTCACACTGGTTCTATTTATGCACTGTATGACGCATTTTTTTGGTTTTCGCAAGCAGAAGGATTCAACTTTACACCGTGTCCACGCTTATAAATTAGAGTAAAATGTGTTTCTATTTTTAAAAAATATTTGATGATTATCCCGATACTTCTTTTTTATCTTACCGTGGTGAAATGTCCACAATTGAGGCATTCTTTTTTATCTTACCGTAGTGAAAAATTTTCAATCAGGGTGCACGTGCACGCTCCCAAAAAAACGGCTGTCCACTTAAATTTGTCGCTTTATAGAACCCGGCATCCCTTTTGTGGTCAATTTTCCCTTTAGCTTGCCCTTAAGTGGCTCAAGTCTATGGAGACGGTCAGTGGCTGTTGAGCAGTGATCATGTTCCGTTTATTACTTCTTTTGTGTGATCAAGGATCTTTCCTTTTAAATTTTAATGGCTATTGTGTTTGTTGAGTGTGGATCTTCAAGCAGCCGTCCAGAAGTTGTTTTTATTAATGCAATATATATGTGTTTTTATTGAAACGTAACCTGGACCACTGCATTCCCAGGTATGTCTGGTACCCATTCTATGCCGTAAGTGCTCAGGCAATTGCAAAAATTTACATATTATGTATGAGAATACATATGTTTTCAAAACATCGGTTATTATACGTAGCTTTCAGGTGTGTATTTAGCAAGACTTCGCATTTATGAGGGTCTTGTTTCACGGGTAACTTAGTAGGTTCTTGCAAAAATGACTGCGAAATCTTGATTTTTCCTAGAAAAAATCCCGACTTTGAAAGCCTCAAGACTCCCTAACCAAATCAAATACATGTAGCTTGCTGCCTTGCTAACGTGAGGATCTCAACGATTTAATTTTAGTGTGTGTCAACTGGCTGCACAACTTGCACAATATTCCAATTCCAATTTTTCCTTGTTTCCAAACATATTTTCAGTTCTTTGAGTTCTGTGGTTGCTTATTAGGCGTACGTGAAAAACGACGTGTGGCTTTTGCGGTTTCTATCTCCTCAAATATTTTTCTTGTTTTTGATCAGAAATCCAGTCTCTTTAAAGGATCGCAGTCACTTCAAATTCGCCTTTTTACTTCAATTATCCATAAACATGAAAAAGCACCTAGAAAAATACCATTCCGGTGTCAATTTACTGAAAAATTAACCCAGGGAAAGAAATCCCCTCGGTTGCATTCTAATTACGTACAGTATGACAACGACAACTGAGACAGTAGAGCAAACACTTTCCCTCTTCCCCGGTTTTTCTTTGTTTTGTCATCATTGGCAACCGGCCAAGTCCCACTGCAATTTAGAAAACACCCCATTTTGTCAAAAATCAGAACTCAACACAAGGGATTTCTTTCCCTGTGATAAATGTTCCGTAAATCGGTATTGGAAAGGTATTTTTCTAAGTATCTTTTTATATTTATTGATAAGTGAAGTAAAAATGCGAAATTGAAGTGACTGCGATCCTTTAAAGGGTATCCCTCCGAGAGGCATCACTACAACACATTCTTTTCAAAATTACGTGTTATTTGTCACTATGCGCGTGTTATTCCCCTTAAATCAAGAGAATAGACTGGAGGCACCACGATCTGGATACGTATCTTTAATTAGCGCCGTACGTTTCCTGTTTGCCAATATCATTCCGCCGTCCTCCTCATCTTTAAAAATTGTTTCTTCTAAAGCAATGTTTCATTTAGCAACTTTATGAGTCATCTGTTTTACTTGGAGTCATATCTCTCTGATGGGCAACCTAAAAGAGTTCGTAATGTACCATGTATTTCATGTCTACAGTAGTCCATATTGTCACTGTATTACCGTAAACAGTCATGATTATACAGTACTTCGCCGACCGTTCGAGAATTGTGTAGAATTTCGAAATTTGTTAATTCCCAACCTCTTTCAGTTGTATTGAATGAGTGTTGACCACAAACAAGTGCAGAACACGAGGCATCAGCCCGAACTCAGAGAAACCCGTCTGTTCTCTCCATACGTGCGAAATGGAAAAAGAGTGAATGAAGTGGCTAGGTAAGCACCTGAGCACCAAATCCCTTTAAAGGGAACGGGCAGCCGGGGTAGCACTTTTTTGAGTCAAAGTGGCTCTAATTGTACGAGTGAACACAAAAATTGCAAACATCGACATGCTATATGGGACGAAATTTCATTAAAATTTGCTGAAAAAAATAGCAACCAGGATTTGGCGTCAGAAATAGTAATAAAAAGCAGTGACGAAAATGCGAAATAAGGCAGAGCTAGGTCGACTTAAGTGAGGAGTATATTGGTGTTAGTTGTATTTAACCTGCAGCTAGTTTCAGTTAGTTATTGTTATAATATTGTTCAGGTTCAACCCGGTGGAGGTGTTTCTTGCTGGTTTTATTCCTCCCTGCGTCGGGTCAATTTCGGCTATTTTTATTGCTCTAATATTCCACAACGACGAGATCAGCAACTATAACTGGCAATGTGGGGTTAGTTAATTATTCTTATTAGCGCCTCTTACCTCTCGCTATTTATAATTTGTCCCTCGTGCTCTGTTTGAACTTGGTCTCTTCTTCCAATACGACAATGTGGCTTTAGGTTATTTTTTCGCGCTACTTTTTTTTTTTTTAGGTTATTTTTTCGCATCTATCGGATATATCAGTATGTTTATCGATTGATCTCGAGAATTATGTTCTGTTTTCCATAATTCATCGAATCTTTCCAGCGTGCTCGTCTTCCCTCCCTTTCTCGAATAATCAATCTACCGGTTGAACGGACGTTTTGGCAATTTTTCCTGTTATTCCACGCACCACTGAGAATTGTTGAACTTATAACAGGATGTAAGACTTATTGTTATACTATTCGAAATGACTAGAATGATATCAATGGACAATGGAGCTTAGCATGCCAATAACTTTCACTCAGGGCACTACTGTACCAATTAACTATAGCAAAATTGTTCTGATTTTTTTCGCTCACTACCATTTTCTCAGCACATTACTGATTTTTAACCATGTACTTTGATGCTGTTTTCCTATGTGGCTTGTGTTTGCTAGCTTACTTGTAGAGAATATTTTACAATTTAATGTATTTTCTTTAGTTAATTTTCACGGTAATTCTCGATTTTTAATTTAGTCAATCGATATCGTCGCCTTCGCAATGTGCATACGAAAAATGTAAAGTTCTTCGAGTTATGTCGGTATTGTTATTTATACGTCGGACTGGCCGAACTTGTATTCCTGGCTGCGCTATCAGTGATTGGAGAACGAGAGAATATCAGTGAGATTTGTTTTTATCAACTTATTTACTTTATTTATTTATAGTCGCGAAGGTGAGGAGTACCACTTTGACTTATTAGGTCAATTTGCGTAATCAAAAGACAGGACAACATTATTATAACATGTTTCGTAGAGATGCGCACTTTTTCTGCTTCACCCTTGACGTTTTGAGGCGAAAGTTCAAAAAAGGCTAATTGCTGGGTTTTGTACTACCCAATTTCTGAACGGCAGTGCCAGTTGTGTGTAGTCATTGGCGCACTTGCAGCACACATTTGGCCCACAAGTGACGCAATTATGCGCGCAAAAAGTGTGCCACGGGTGGTCCTGTTTCTCCACCTTCTGCCTTAGGTGCGCGGCGAACACAGAGTTTAATCAGTGTTATTGCATACGTCATATCCACTAAATGTAATACCATTCCAGGGTTGCATGTAATCTTCTTCTACGTTTTTGGAATTTGTGGCATCGCATTTATGATTGCAAATATAGTGTGCCATGGAGAATCACTGTACTATCTAAATCCCTATGTGAGCTCTTTTTTTATTCCATAATCACAAATTTTCTGTCCACAAATGTTCCGTGACCGCCTGAGCAGGAGAAGCATAGGCTACATAAATTATACATTGAAATGCAGTTGTCCCAAACCACGTTAAATACCGCTTTAAAGTTGTAATTCTGTTTTGTTATCCAGGGACGAGTTTCCTACCGTCTCAAAATCCTCTTCTGCAGTTTGTATGCATTATCTGTGCCCATTCTCGTCACCTCTTTCGTACTGTACTGGAAGGCGTGCGTCACTTGGGGTACGGTAGTTTCTTTTTAGCATTATGCCACAATAGTATACTTAGCACTGTAGAAAACACACTTACAATAACACAGCACAAAAACGAAAACAGAATTACTGAATAAGTTGCCACTACGGTATTTTCCCACACTGACTTGAACTTCAAAAGGTAGTCCGAATTTGTTTTATTCAAGCACATCGTTTAGTACTCCGGTCATTTAATTAATTAATATAGTAAGTTAATGCTCTAATCAGTTTTAGATATATATTTCTTTCAGCCTACGACATCTTCGCAATTTGCGAGTACAGTGGAGTCTTCTTGAATATAATGTACCACGGATGTGCATTCTACGATATCAGACATAAGGTATCAATGTTTATCATGCATGGGTCAAACTCAAAAAAAAATCGATACGTCGCAAAATTATGTGAACCGAATCATCGCTGCCGGCGTTCGACATTACAAGTACCTTGTGAGCGGAGTTATCGCCGCCTAAACTTCGCCTAGTTTCTAAAGTGTGAATGAGGAGCGTGGCGCACGCTCATACAACTTGCCGTGCGGTGCCTATGTAAAATGCACACTCGAATAAGTTAAATCAAAACGTCACCATTCCAGGTAACGTTCACTGTGCGATTGGTAGAACCGATCGATAGCTATTCCCCAAACGAGAAAACCGATGACATCAGATTAGAGGAATTTGAGAAGAAGCCCTGTGATAAAATAAAGAAGACCGACGAAGAAGAAAGGGAACGTCCTGCAGCTCGAGGATGAAAATATAATCTTGTTGTTGTTTATTATTGCTCTTCGTCTCTTATTCTATGTTGTTGTATGTCTCTCTTTCTCTCTACCCTCACCGCCTTTCCCTCTACGTTTCTCTCCCTAGTGTTTCACCTCTCAATTTATGTCCGAGGACGTTATTATATGGTGTTTGCAAGTATCCCAAAAATTCGGTGTGATTATGTCAATACTACCGTATTTTTGCACGAAACCTGCATATATTATATGAAAAATTAAAAAAAATATTCTCATGTAGTTCCAAAATACGGTAAATTTTCAGCATACTTGGAAACCCGTAAACGCTCAACTTCGTAGTTCGCAATTGATATCCGAGTTCTTTTCATTCTAATTATCATCCTCCTAATTACCTCTAGTTCCGAATTATAACACTTGACAAATAAGGTATACAATGTTTGCAAAACCATATAATATTCTGTCGTAATGAATGCGAGTAACATTGATTTTATGCCGATATGTCTTTCGTCTGTTCTTTGTCTTTCGCGCCAGAGGGTTAATCAACGGCAATACGAATAAGTCATATACTAACTTCATGATTTCCTTTTGTGATGTCCATCGTGTTGTGATATTTAATAAATAAATAAATAAATGGTGCATATGATGGTTTTGTTGATGGTCGATGGTGTACTATCGGAAATCCCCGATCCTCCGTGTCAAACATAGTAAGGTGCAATTTTTTTCTAATTTTTATGCGCAACATTCACGACGCAACGAGCAACTTACCATAGCCAGTCATACTCAAAAATCTATCGCAGTTGTAACGCCCATTGGTGCTGATTGGAGAACGACGCAATTGCCACGCCCAATATGGCATATTGGCCAATCGGAGCGAATTCCTCGTGACGGTGTGAATGTACGCATAAAAATTGGAAAAAAAATGCACTACTACGGAAGAAAATGCACTTACCTGAAGTGGGCCTGACCCTTTAATCGCCCATAGGACCGAGATTTGTAATAGCGCTTTTATTTAGGAATTAGTGCCGTAGAGCTTCATTTCATTTCATCGTTTATCAGTCTGGATCTTCGGTTGCTGCTGTTTTACTTTGATTTAGGTACGAACGAACCTAGTACTGGTGCAAGGGCTTCTCCATAACGCAACAACACCGTTTTTTGGATCCCCGCTGGAGTTTATCACGGAAAATGAAGTGAAGGGAATCGAACCAAGGCCATGCGCCTGGTAGTCGAGCACCTTACCACCCTACCGATGGTCTACCATGTGTGACCCTTTTTTGGTCGGAAGCTAATTTATTTAATGAGAACAACATTGTATAGCCTAACGAGAAGGAGCGCTTGTCCCCAAAAAAATAACATTGGCAATTAACTCTTTTTTACCGTCTGATATTTATTGCATACACGGATCTCGTGTCTTTTTATTTTCAACAGCTTATCTAACTTTTCGATAACTTTTGCAGAGTTGAGCAGACCCGGACGCGACCTGGCTTATGCAAATTCTGTTGATCAAAGAATGTACCGTCTGTTTACTACGTGCACAACGAAAAGCTAGCAACCACACGTATATGGTATGTGGTATTAAACCGATTAAAGTTTTTGCGTAATCTGACTACAAATAATAAATATCGTCTGTTTCGCTGAGCAGCACCAATGGCCAGCTTTTCAGCAAAAAAAGTTCAGCTTTTTGTCCGTGCTATTTAAAGGATACTCGGAGGCTCTTGTTCATTTTCATGCTCTATAAAATTTCAAAGTTGTCCTCGGTCCGCAAATTTCACATTGGTGGAGCTGATCTTTTGTGAAATGCTTAATTTAATTAGGTTTAATTAGAGTAGCTTTTCCTTTTACTTATTCCTTAGCATAAGTATAAAAACTTCATTATGTGGTCAAGTTGCGTGGTGTTGGAGCAGAGCCATGAAACAATATGTCGCTCTGCCTGCGCTCTTCATTGAAGAGGAATTATCTTCGTAAAGTTTCAGGGGTAATATAACTGCGTTGAGGGCTTGACACAGATGACTGCGTACAATGTGGACGATAAATCAGAAAGGAAGACTCCTTGGAGGTCTATTTATATGGCTGCAGGCCTGCTGGCCCTTACCGGAGCTCAACTCAGCATATATTATACATCCACTTATCCGTATCTGAAGGAGGTCAGAATTAAATGGTTCCTTTGTATTTTATATTCTCATCGAATCGATGGAGTGAGGACGCCACTAATATAAACCCTTAAAAGCAATATCCTACGTATTATATTTCATTCAACTTTTCATACTAATGAGAGAAACTCTGCGGTAGTGTCCCGCGCGAATGGTGCATTACCCGCGCACAAGTGGCGCACCAGACGCGCGCCGCCCGCGCACCCTCGCCGCGAAAGACATTAGTGGATCTTTTAAAGTTCTCTTTGCAGGTGCATCCCGATGCCACAATCGAACTATTCGGATGGGTGAGCGCCGCCTCCGCAATGGGATGTTTATTGGTCGGTTAATCATTTCTATCACTAATATTGATTGATGATATTGAACATTAATCTGGAATATTGGATTAACTATTTTGACGTTTTAAGTGCAGTATTTATTGGCAAACCTATAAGGTGGAGCATGTGCAACATAATTCTTCAGGTCCAAGAAGTTCATCTGAGAAGACCATAAATCATAGCATAGGTAAAATCATATCATAGGTATCATAGGTATCATAGGTATTCAGGAAACCACGGGCGCTATGCCCATGGAACATTTTAGAAATTAAATCCTCTTTTTTTCAGTCAAACATAATCTGTGGTATATGGATGCAAAAGACTGAATCAACACGGCAACCGACAATGTTTGGATTTGCTCTCGCAGCTGTTGGTAAGGATTGTGAAAAGTATAAAGTATAACTTGCGTAAAATAATTTGTTACCAGATTTACAAAACGTAAGCCCGTAACCATTTCAGGTAATATTCTCTACGGCCTACTTCATCTCTATCCAAGCGGTGTAACATACATTGCCATTTTCTCTCGACTTCTAACCGGATTTGGAAGTGGTTAGTTTGGGTTAAAGATAAATTGAATTCCGTTATAGCAAACGAAGTGTACACTGTCACTGACGAAATTCGGGTGGTGCGCGACGAAACCATGACGCGAAAAATGTAGGCGCGACGACTGTAGCAAAATAAGAAAATTGATGCAGAACCAGATAAAAAGGGTGCGCAGCTATTTCGCCCTACCTTCGCCAGTTTTTCGCGAAAGGCGTGCACACGCGAGAACCTGACGAAAGTTTGGCGTAGACCTTGCGACGAGCGCGGCGAGATGTAAGCGCACACACGTTTTTTCGCCGCGCACCATCAACGTTTCGCGACGAGTTCCCGATGGCAAATTGCTCGACGTCTTCGGGCTAGGGCCACCCCTCATCGGCAGCATCAAAAATCGAATTGTATACTTCAACAGATGAATTTTTCCAGGAACAATGGGTGTTCTTCGCGGGTTCGCTTCCGTCGCCAGTCTTCCTGAGCACAGAGTATCTGCCTGTGCGCTAGCTTCGGCAGGATTCGTTTGCGGACTAAGTGTTGGCCCGGTCATACAGGTACGGTATGACCAAGTTATGTAAAATTCGGAGCCGATTGCCGTCTCTCTTCCTCTCCTTCGCTCCCATTCTCTATAACAAGAAAGAGAGAGAGAGAGAGAGAGAGAGAGGGAGAGAAAGAGAGAGATCTGATGAGCAAATTGGATAACACAGTATGGTTTCATCAGATAAGCTTCACTTCACTGAAGAAGCCTTTATAAAATATAATTAAAATGGCAAAATATTGCAGATTGTCTTCATGCCAATCGGTCTTGGTGTTACAATTGGCGCGCTTCGTATTGATATGTACACGTGTACGGCGTTCTTCTTCGGAATTCTCTGCCTTCTGGCCGTGGCGATCACTTATTTGTTCTTCGTCGAGAACTATGCAGGAATGATCACCAAGGAGGAGAAAAAGGGTGAGGATTACACGATTTTTTTTTAAATTTTTTTTTTTAGAGAGAGAGAGAGAGATGACAGCGAGAGAGAGTTAGAAAGAGAGTGACGGAGTGAGAGAAAGACATGCTGGTGTCTGCAGAATGAGAAGTCCTAAAATTTACAGGATTCAATTTTAATAACTCAATTCTGTTTTATATGGAAGATGATAATTACAATTATTTTTCAAAATTGATTGTTTTAGCGGACGCTTCTCTCAAATTGCCACCATTTGACTGGCCACCGGTTATCCTGTGCTTCCTCCTTTGGTACAAGATCAACATGTTCGCGTCAACTATTGAAGGGTAATCGATATCTCACTAAACGATTTGGAAAGAAAGAGAGAGAGACTGAAAATGAAACAGAGGGAGCGAGAGAGAGAGAGAGAGAGAGAGAGAGAGAGAGAGACCGAACTACAAAAGCCCTTTCCAGAATGGCCGTCCCAATCACTGTCACATACTACGGTTGGAGCAGTAACACGGCCGTTCTCTTCAATGGAGGCGCCATGTTCGTGGCCTGTTTCGGCGGAGCAATTACCAATCTTCTTGTTGCCAAGACGAGAATACAGTTCATGTGGGTTTTTCTGAAGAAAGTGTTTCGTCACATTGCCCGAAAAAAAGATCAATAATCGTTAATGGATTTTACATGCTCACATTTGTGTTTGCATAAGTGGTATACAAAGTATGTAGTCAGGCTGAGAAAGCCGACTTTGCCTAAATGGTCTTTTTAGAAACTAGGAATTCGCATTCACTCATTAGCTACTTGTATGAAATGTCGAGGACGCAATAAATCAATAAATCAATAAATCAATAAGTTAGACTTGCCCATGGATAGGTTGGACGATGTATTTCAGGGACCGTCGACATCTTATCTTCTACGGGTTGGGGGTTTTCGGATTGTATCTCCTTCTCAATTTTCCCTGGCCAATCTATGAAGGACCCTTGGAGAACACACCACTCAGTAAGACTTTCAACTTCAACTTCAACTTCTTGAAACCGAACATGGCGGTTCCTTCCTTAGGTCTTAGGTCCTTCGATTATTAAGACACAAAATTGGCACAAGAGGCTAAGGTTATTTGACTGCACATACGAATGAACATAGCGGTAGGGGTTAAAAAGGAGCGAATAGGTGTGGCTTGTGTTAAACCAAACGTGTATTCGCTCCTTTTTAACCTAAGCCTAAGCCTAAGCTTTGTTTAGTTAATGGTACCGAACACCTCTCTTTGGCTGGTGGTTGTTCGAGGAAGTATGATTGGTGTGAATCAACTACAAGACCACCAGTGATACTCTACTTTATCACTTATATTATCGGAATTGCGGTGAGTTATCAGTTTATATTGGCTGAAGATATTTTTTCAGCCTATCTACAGGCTACAGGGCGTATGTGCGAAACACTAGTCACTCTTATTTCTTTATTTATATTTTGTTTGAAACATCGCACTTTTTGAGCGGCTTCAACTATACACTAAACGACCAACAACCTAAACCAGTCCTGTTATTTATTTGCAAATCTCACCTATCATCTTACAAAGTTATGCGTACAAAGCCGATCTAAAGATATCGCTTCTAGTAATTTTTGGGTTTTGAAAATAATTTCTACGCGAATTTTAGGTGGCTTTCCCACTCGTCGTCACTCCTACGACAGCGTTATTCTCAGATCTTCTCGGGCCAAGGAATCAGGTAATTTCACTATTTTAACGTTGATAGATAAATTCATCCTGATCCATAAGAAGGGAAGCAAAGAGGACATAAACAACTATCGTCCAATTGCGTTGATGTCACAGCTGTCAAAGCTGTTTTCTCGCGTCATCTTGAACCGAATCAGCAAGTGGCTGGAAGAAAGCAATAGAAGAGAGCAGGCAGGCTTTCGAGGAAGGTACTCGACTATTGACCACATTCACACTGTGTGTCAAGTTATCGAGTGGTCTAGGGAGTACAAGATACCCCTCTGTATGTTGTTTGTCGACTTCAAGAAGGCGTTCGATTCGGTTGAGAAGCAGGCGGTCCTCAATGCTCTGAAACATCACGCAGTGCCAGAGAGCTACGTGTCTATGATAGACGGCTGTATACCAGTGCGCCACGACATCCAACTCCTTCATACACCAGTTAAGGTGCCCGTTGGCGCGGAGTCAAACAAGGGATGTCATTTCACCCACTCTGTTTCTGCTTCTCTGGAATGTGTTTTGAGAGACGCCAACATGTCCGGTGGTTATGACATTGACGGCGAAACACTACAGTTCTTACTGTTTGCCGACGATGTGGTTCTTATAGCCAAAGACCCATGTACACTGCAGAAAAACCTAGACGAACTAATTCGAGTAACGTCGCTAATCGGTCTTGAAGCCCACTCAGGCAAGACGCAGTGGATGGCTAACGATCATTGTCCAAACGGCGGTGATATACGTATTGGCAACAGCACGATCGAAAAGGTCGGGAAGTATGTCTACCTTGGACGCGAGGTTAATCCCAGCAACAGCCTCACCGCCGAACTCTCTCGGCGTAAACAGTCTGCGTGGAAGGCTTTCTGGAAGCTACGAGATGTACTCTAAATGTGAAGCTGTCAAAAGAAGTGAAAGCCAAGGTGTTTAACACGCATGTGCTGCCAGCAATGACCTATGCTTCCGAAACTTGGTGCACGACAAAGAAAGACGAAGAATCCTTACTTGTCACCCAGAGAGCCATGGAGCGTAAGATGGTAGGCACGCGCCTCCGGGATCGTATGTCAAACGTCACACTTCGAGAGAAGTCCGGCGTAGATGATATAATTGATTACAGCTCGAAACATCGATGGGCTGGTCATGTCATTCGTAGAAATGACAATCGATGGACCACTCGGGTCAGAATGGCGTCCCCGCGATTACAAGCGTCCTCAAGGGCGACCGCCAACGAGATGGGCAGTCCCGATGGTTAAATCATTTGGACGTGCATGGAATCGCATCGCAAGATGCAGGTCTTCATGGCGTAGTTGCGACCTGCGCTGTTGGCGAGCCAACAGCTGATATAACGGTCTTCAAGGTATTCAAGGTAAGGTAGATAAATAATAGATCCTAAAAATCGGCAAATTTCGAAATAGATCGTCGCAGTCCGCAGTGCAAATAGCAATAGAACATTTTTAAGTGTTTGACACTGTCTTGTTTTAGTTGCATTAATATAATAATAATTTTCAGGGTTTCATGCAAGGAATAATGGCGTTCACCGGCTCGTTATCACAATTTGTAACTCCAATTGCTGCCACGTGAGTAAATTACTAATGAAGATAAATCACTTTACAGTTCTCACAGTGCTCAATGCTACGACAAGTGATGACGCAATACCCAAGCACCTTACTGAAAAAGATTTTTATAATAATATTTTTATCTGCAGGAAAATTTTCTCATTCGGCGGACCTCGTCCAGTGATGGCTTTGCACATCGCCATTACCATACTCTGCTTGCTTTGTATGGTAATTTTGTACCGAAGGATGGTTCCACTGGAAATCGGCATCGACATCAAAGCATTGAAACAAATTGCGCCGTCCGAGCTTCAAGAACAACCAATTAAGCAAGAAGAAAAGGATGGTGTCTGAACGTAAGCCTAAGCCTAAGCCTAAGCCTAAGCCTAAGCCTAAGCCTAAGCCTAAGCCTAAGCCAGAAACCTGAGACTGACAGTGTGCCTGAAGAGCTCATTCTCTATTATACTTTTCTACATCTTCTACACTCTTTTTCATGCATCTGCAGACAGGCTAGAGGATTTCTACGATTTTACGATCACTATAAACATAGAATTTCACATATTTTTTATTTACGATTTACTCATTAACTGACAATACCAGGCAATATATGTTTAGCATTTTCAGCGTTCCAAAGAGAACATCGCATCATAGCTAATGTGATATACACATGCAAAAAGCGATCAAATTTTAACAACCACAATATTAGTGCCCACTTGGACGTTACCCGCTAGCCTATCATCGTTTTTTTTTGTTTAGCTGAAGTTTTCTAAAAATTCCATTTTTAGAACTTATCAAAAGGCCTTGTAAAGGTATACAAGTTCTGCGTTACGCTCTCGTCGTTGCAGTCGGGTTAAGTTAGGAATAATATTTCTTTGAGTGGCTTTGTTTGTAATAAATCACTATTATTATTATTATTATCATTTTGACTACTTTTCTCCTCTTAATTTTGTTGTCGAATGTGGAGTTTTTTTTTGTGAATTGCGAAATGGTGCATTCTTGTTGTTGTTTTCATATGAAAAATTGTTTAGTAAAAAGTTCTTGGTACATTCATAATTATTTTGTAAATTTGATCAGACGCAGCACATTTGTACGACGATGTAAAAGGAAATCAAGTCAAGTATGACTAATTCGCCTAAATTAAATAATATTCTAAAGTTTGTTTTCGCTCTAGGAGGAACTAAATAGGAAATGGAGCAAAATAACTCCCCCGTAATTGCTAGTAGATCGTACGCTCTGATAAATCTTATGCAAAGGTGATTCTAACTAATTACCTTGATGTTATTCAACAAGAACCTTATAAGAATTGTTTATCCATTTACTACTGTTTTGTTTGTTTGAGTCATCTGCAATTATATGACTGCTGGCATACAGGATTTTATTAATTAATTAAAGAACACCACATATGATATGGATGTGCATTGCTACATCTACGCCGTTCGTACGCCTAGCAAACAAGAGCGGGAGAAGACACGGTTTTTTTACACTTAGCCAATTCTTTACACTACGTTTTTTGTAGTAATTCTAGATGACGTATGATATAAAATAAATGAAAACAATCCTAATTTACGACTCTCTTCCCGCCAACTTGAACTTTAATTAAGAAGCAAATGACGAGAAAATTAAATGTTGAAAAGGTGTCTTTAAAGGTTAAAGACGTCCAATGGACCCAGCAGACACGCAATTCAGAGAGCATCATATAACCAATCTTTGTCCATTTCAGTCTCAACTTGTCATCCTACGATTACCACCCATGGTTGGTAATCGTAGGATGTAACAGTAAACGACCCAAGTTCATTGGTTTACGCTTGTAGGCTTGCGCTTAGGTTTCGGCTTAGTACCAGAATATTTTCCAATGTGATGTTGACTTCCTTGTGCATAATCTAATTACCAGCAAGTTGTTTCTATGTTTAGTCCATCATGACCTCAAAGGTTGCGTAATTTGGCCACTTTTTGACACAGAGAGCAAAGAACTAAAAAAGAGGCCCACGTTGATATTTCAATTGTTTGTAGGAACCTTTTTTTGTTTTTTTTCTTTCATTGGATGACAGTGTAAAGAATAAATTTTTATTAGTTCAATTTTTAGATTGGCAGAAAATAAGGAATAAGGCACGATAAGCACGTACCCTACCCTATGCAGCTTGCTTACCGTTTCTTTATTTTCTTAACTTTGGCCCTTTGGAATCCTTTAGCAAATGACGTTATTCTAGAGAAATTAAATGAACGTCTACGAGACGTGCAGGAAACTAAATTCGATTTACGTAGAGACATTTACGCCAGAAAAGTGTTTAATTCTATTTCATCGTTCAATGAATGTTTCAAAACACAAACTAATGTTGTTTGCCCACAAATATTTAATTTATTATTATAGTTTTGAACTCTGAACATATTACTACTCCCTTAGGGTTTCAAGGTTTCAAATGTAGCAAAATACTCTAAAACCAAACTTCTACCAATATTCAAGGCTAAAACCCACTTATGCCAAGCATGCCAACAGTTTTCCACCGTGTATAGCAGCAAAGTACCGTAGAAAGTTCTCAACTTTTTATCTGCAAGTAGGAACCTTCTTGGAAATATTCGAATATTCCTATCATATAAATATGAGAACTTTTTTTGCAGAGTATAGCATTTTGTTTGAACCAGAAACAATTACAAGGAACGTCAAAGTGAGAAAAAAAATGCCACACACAGACATTCAATAATGTCACGTTGGTGAAATACATGTATCATTTTCATTATTTTTCTTTACGTTCCTCCAACCTCATCAAATTTGTTATATTGTGACACACAACGCATGTGCATACGCTTCGCGCAGTTGCCGCCCAAAACATGGCCAGCTTGCTATGCGGCACATACCCTCAGGTGCGCGGGGAACACGACGAGCAGAATTAACGGCCCTGAAGCACTACGTAGCCTTTTTTATTATGACAGCCAAGTAAGGATTCAGTATTTTCCGTTTAGGGCCCACCTTGTGGCCCTTGTTAGTCTAAGACCCATTACATTACCCCCTCAAAAGCATTTTTTTTCATATGTCATTTCATTAGACGAGGACATAAAACATGGACGGGTTTACGTGTGTTTGTACAACAACAAAAGGATCTATGCGGGTCGTCTTTTATCCTATACTGACTGAATACTAATAAATAACATTCGTTTTTTCACCGCTTTTTTTCTTTTAGGAAAAGTAAATCACGAGATTTTGGCGCCATCTTACTGCCATGTAATCTGCGAAAGATTGCTAGCAAACACCAATAATATCTAAAGACATTACAATTTCTGCCACCTCGTTTTCAAGTTCACATTCATATTGTCGCTCCACAAAACTGCACACGGTTTATTTTCAGCATAGTTACATAGCCCTCACCGTATAACGCAAAGCGGTTCCTTTGCCTTTGGGATTCGTATACATAGACATTTGCTTATTTGAGTAATAAAAATCCATGCGCTGTTTTATTGTATTCCAACAAACCGATAATTTTTCTTATCTATGTGATGATGAATACTTATGTAGGGGCCGACGCTGCTTATATGTACTTTCACGTATGAATAATTAACATTTCGTTTCGTGACACAGACCATCTCTGGGTGTAGGCGCGTTGGAGAATGCAAAAAAAAGTTAAATCCGAAAAGTAATCAAGATGAGTGATAATATGCATACCTAGAGACGTGAAGGCACAATTTTTGGGTAGGCGGATTTTTGGATCTATTAATAAAGTTCTATTTCTCTGACCTTATTTTTATGCAACCTAACTGTTCACCGCCGTTTTTACATCTCTTCTTATATTTGTGATTTTTTGTATATTTTTTACTTTGACACACTTTAATTTTGAAATTTCAAAGCCTGCAAGCGGCCTTCCACCTCTGGACACGACCTCTGGACCTCTGGACTTCCAGTCGAAAATTCCGTGAAACTTACTCATTTTCTCTGAATTTACCTCATTTCCTGAAAATTCCGCTCCTCCGAATGTGTACTCTTTTTGAAAATGATAATTCTTATAATTTTACAATTTTAATTCAAGCCAATATCAAGTCATATCTCATATCACATGACTATTGTTTTTTTTTCGAAGGACGCGCTGTTAATAACATGAGAAAAATTTTCCCCTGGGGGGAGGTAAATATTATGAAAGATGATCAGACTGACTGCTACTATATAAAGAAAGGTAGTTCGTCTGTGCATTTTGTAAAGAAATACGACTCTTATTATTATCGCATATAGGTTGGCTGGCCGCGTGCGGCCAGTGGTCTAATTTATGTAATATGGTCTTTGAGTCAGAACATAAATTCCGTGCTTATGGCTTATTGTTAGAAGTTAGAAGCTTCTGGTTAGAAACACAATGAATAAAAAAAGACACATATTTTATTTGTCTACACTTTTTTTTACATCACATCGAGAAGTGATGACTACTAATCCTAATGGCCTATTATTATACTTATACAAGTCAATATGGCCTATGCTTTACTCCCTGAATAAGTATGTATGTTATATTGGAAAAGTGTATAAGAAAAATTCAAGTTACATTGTGTAATCTACGATTGTAGGTTCCTTATCTGGTCCATATGATTTGAATAAGTCAGAAACATTTCTTCCATCAGATTATGATTTTATAAAATTATAGCCAGACTGTGCCTCCTAAACCTACGTCATCAACTACTACAATCGAGACAGTCTGGTTAATGAAATCTCGCAAAAATACCCTCCACGTTTCCAGAAGTTTACTTCCGGAATGAGTTTGAAAGAATAAGTACACATGAAATTTTTTAGGATCCAGCTTTTGAGGAGACAGCTCCAGAAAAATTCTTTCAAGTGATGTGGATAATGTATTGTTTCTTTTGCTGTTCCTCGAGAGTTCAGAGAGCAGGCTTCTAAAAGTGAAAGCTTCTATGTCTATCTCTTCTAGTTTTAGTTCTTCTTCTATAGGCTTTTAGAATTTTAGACTACCGTAAATATTATTATTTTATATTGTTATTATTGCTTTTCACCTAATGCCTGTTCCCTTTGTGTTCCATTTTCTATGATTCTATGTGCCCTTCGGCACAGAAGGGCACTGAACTTTGCATATAATGACAACCTTCACCATTTAGTAGTCGGCTTAAACATCCTGTTTTCGTTACAAGTATGCAATTGGTATGGTTGAACGTATTTCTCGTCTTCCTAATTACTCTAAACATTCATACAGTATTCTCGATTCCAATTACGGTAATGGACGAGTGGGAACCCTCTGGAGTACAGGTATGCTAATTAGCACGCCTTATTTACCGCATCTACAGGCCCATCCTCATCTGCTTCACCGCGCTCTAGCCTAGCCACGCAACTTCTATAAGCATGTTTTGTATTTTGAAGCTACACTAAAAATGAATCTTTTTACATAGAGAAAATTGTAGTGGACGTAATTAATCTTTCAATTCATTATTTACGATAGGCCCAATCCAAGTTCGATCCACATTCAGGTATCTTCAACACTGGATGGTCGTCTAAAAAGAGCCCGCCTCAATTTAATTGGACCGAACAGCCGTTTCACAACCAACTACAGGAGAAAGCTCACCAAGAAATTATTCGCAGGTCAGCCACGTATACAATTCGGTACTTTTTAGCCTCCACCTATAATTGAAATTGTGCGCCGCGCAAAAAAAGGCTCCGCCACCGCGGGTAGATTCCAATCGGCACACTTGCGCCGCGACGGGGCGCGGTAGTCCAACCAAAACTATCTTTCGCGCACTTCTGGCCCACCACCGAGCATCCTTGGAGTTGTTCGCCCACCTGTTATAGTGTTCGTGTTTACTTTGCAGCGATTTCGCGCTGCAAAAAAACTCTGTAAGAAACAATATGCAGAAAATTCCACCACTTATTTTGATTCACCAAATGAAAAATATGATTTATTACACCAAGCATAAAAACGATCATTCGTGGGTATAAACCCAAACAAACAGGAAATAACTAATCCTCCGAACAACCTAGAGCCATACAAAGGAGCTGAAAATACTGATATACTAAATAAATAACTCGTTTCAGGAGATACAATCTACTCTCCAATATTCACTGCGGAGGAATTTAAATGAGATAAAATCTTTGGTATAAACATTAGTGTTGTTATTGAAAGGGTTGTTATTATTATTAATATGGTATAAATACACACAAATAAATAAAATACAAATCAGGTTCCCTGCAGAACGGGAAAAAAAAACAAGTGAAGGAGAATACAAAATCTGGTTGATGCAAAATAATAAACAAAATAAAAACATATTGCCACAATAATAAAACTACTATACATGATACAAGTGCAAACTGTAATGCTACAAAATATGTGTGAGTGATATACAAAATACAACCGTATGAGATCTTGAAAATAATATAAATTGAATCAGTACCAATTACAACGTATAACGTAACGTATGAACAAAATAGAATCCTATGTGACAAATAACAACTTATAACACAGGGCGTAGATAATAAGTGAGTAGCTAAACGACAGTTTCACAGAACCAACCAAAAAGGGTACGTTACGATATGTTACGTGATGCAAAGTTATAGCATATTATGCTGAAAGGTAAGACAAGTTCTGAAACAAAGTTTTCCGTAAATTGATGTAGCTAAGGATGCGCGGTGGTGCATATACTGGCACGTAAGCATTCGAATACATAGGACTGAAGCCTGAAGTTGCATGAACCTTATTATCCTCTACTCGTCTACTCCTTACTCCTTCACATCACAATCTCCCCTTCCTCTTCAACCTTTGGAATCACGTCCTCCCTTTCGTCCGAGAGAGATTCTGTCATACACTCATCATCATCCTCCTGATCATCCTCTTCACTTGTATCATCCTCTTCCTCTCTAGAGTCATCCTCTTCCTCCTCTTCCTCCAAGTTAAGAGAACCTTCCACCTTTAGCATCATCTCGGAAATCAGTCGGATGAGGTTATTGGGGTTGAATCCAAGCACTCCAGTCCCCAGGATTTTCATCCTTTTCTGTAATTACATACAACATGTACACTTTTCACAAGATTTCATCCATGCTCTCTAATGGTAAAAAAACGATCACCTACGCCTAAGTATGCACTAGAATACCACACTTCTGGAGTACTAAGGATGACAGGCTACAATGCGTTATTCAATAAATTCAATAAAACTGACCGATAACTTGATGAATAGTTTGATAAATCTATTCCAGTTAATATTGGGAACAGGAGCTCGGGGAATTCGAGTGCGGATCTGAACCACAGTAATCCTTTACAATTTTGAATTGTATGCATACCTACCGTAATTACTTAGACAAATAATGTTAACTCATATCATGTAAAAAAAACCATGCGACGAAGCTTGGAATAACTTAATTGGTAAACAACGCTATAACACAGGTAACAAGAGGAATACTATCTGATTACTGTAATAAGTAAAGAAAAACTAAAAAAAAAGTACTGTATCAAGATCTTAAGGTCCTACCGGTTCACTTGCACTAATCCGCACATTATGCGTGAAGACCTTCTCGCCGGCAAGTTGTTTAATCTGAACAACTCAAGTAAGTTCCACTTCCATGCACCATCGTAATCAAATCAAAAGGAACAGAACACTTTACACGCACGCACATCCAATTTGAGTTATGGTAATTCGGGTACCGTAACGGTAACATACAATTAGGCTAATTATGATCTGCGTGCACGTTTGATATACTTCACAAAATGATTGCTTTCTATATCCTAATTTTAACGACCATGAATCCAATATTCATAGTTTACAGTTTTGTTGATACGAGGTACGGTAGGTGTTTGAACTTACAACGAGTACGGTATCCTGATCACAAAGCGGTTCCAGCTCCTCCATCCACGAGTCAATTTTGTCAAGTGCACATCCGTGGGTCGATCTGAATACGTTTATAAAAAGCATACACTAAAATAGTCCAGCATGAATAACATACCAGCCGTCTTGTACTAGTTTCAAAGTTTCAAGCTTACAATTAGTTACCTACAATTAGTGGAGTACTTGATTCAGAACAGAATTATAACCTAGAACTGAGTGAGAGAGCGGTACATAATACCAAAGATAGCTTTTTCTGTATAAAAACCGTATATTTACTTTGTATTCCGTTTTTTTCCATATTGTATTTGTACGAGAGCTTTGGACTTTTTGCCTTTCAGTAATAAATCATTTTATTTCATTTCGCCTGGCCAAGCATGTCGGCAAATGCAACGTGAACATGATGAAACAAGTACCTCTTTGACATTTCCACCATCTTCTGCTGCCATATGAGAGCATTCTTCCCGTAAATGATGTCTCTGACAATTCGTGTGATAACAACAGCTGACATCACTTCTGATTGTAGCCACTCGATCACTACCTTTAAAAAGACACGTTTATTTACCTTGCCTTTGACGCATCTAAGTCACGACACCTAACAATAAGTACGGTAATATAAGGATAACAGTTCGAAGTTCCGGTTCCGCAGTACCACGACATGTTCGCCTGTTACGGGCGATAGAAGCGCAGCGTAGCCACGGTACAAAACCTTTCAAAAACCCTTGCTAGTGGTATTGTTTATAAACAATAAGATTCCCAGTTGTCACCCTAAAGTATACGGTCCGATGGCCGATGGCCCCGATCAAATTCCACAATTTCGCATTTTGTAACAACTATATTTTACTTTTTTGAAACATGTAGTGATCAGTCACTTGCCACTTGCCACTATAAAAAGAGAAAGAGAACCGTGGTTGACTGAGGATTTGAATTTCATTACATGCAGATGCAGGAAAAGTACACAAGAGATCAGAAGATCAGACAGACAGTAGACGAGCGACCGAGAGAGAATGAGTGAGAGAGAGGAGAGGCGAGAGAGACGAGAGAGAGTGGTGAGTGAGAGAGAGGTGAGTGATAGAGAGAGAGTACGAGCAGCAACCGACTTCGAGCCGCCGAAATCAAAACAGTTGGCTACACACGCGGACCGACGCATAGAGTTCAGACAGATCAACTCGCCGCTGACACGCTGACTAATCAAAAATTAACCATTTGAACCAGTAACAATAATTAACGAAAAGCCTAATGGAACATGGTTTCGAAACGTAAACTGCCCATGTATAACATGCCAATTTCTGTGTTCTCTGAGAGAAGAACAACTGACCAGAACGAACAAATGTGTTACACGTCATACCACTTTAACTAAAAAAACGAAGGTACACAGCTAATCTTCTCTTTAATTCTTTTCATGAACTGTGATTATGATGTGGACGTGGACGGCTACGCTAAAACTCGAACAATGACAAGATGAACCCAGACACGCAGTCACTGCTCGAACCTTAGCTATTTTGCATCGCACACCACTCCACTCACGACTTATAGAAATGAAGCCAGGCAAAACTTACGTTCTCATCGTATGAAATCCTCTGGAAAATCTCCGCACACAGGCCTCGATACTCAAAGACAGACGACTCCCTAAAACACAGCAAAGATACGCTTATATTTCTAGGCTTGGCTATCCAGCAGCCCCCACGCAAGAACAGAATTCACGCGTGTCACATGTAGTCGCATTGGAAAACTGGAACTAATATGATTGTCAAATACCACAAATACACATCAACCAATACCAATTCATATGCCCCGACATCGACGACATGTAAACTTAAAATATTCCAAACAAACCCTATGAATCGATTCAACTTCTGTAGCACTAGAACGCATCCCATCAGTCGTTCGTCGTTTTCAATCAGCCTTTCTGCTAGTTCCGACACATTCTCGTAGAACCTCGACATCGCATTGAGGAAGTCAATGGCTTCTTCTAAAGTATACATGATTCACTGACAAGTTAAGAGACAACGCATCATAGCCATATGGATTATCCGTAGTGAAAATTAAACAAGAAGTCCCGAATCGGACGCACAACCCCGTAACACATAAAACAAATATCCACAAAAACGGTTAGATACACTCACGAGGTCTGACTTGCTGAAAGTCAATTAGGTATAATCCTGTAGCCAGAATTCGGTCACAAATCCGAGCCGATCGTTTGTCTCTCGACAATCCACCCAACCAACATGTGGCCACAAGTCGGTCACCACCTGAAATCATTGCAGTATCTCTTTGATTGAGCTACACACATGCAACGTGAAACAAAGGTGCGCCACTGGTGCGTGAATACCAATACCAGGTCGCGCACATGTGGCGTGCTCCCGCTGTGGCGCACCTTCACTCTTGTCAGTGGCGATGCGCGGATTTTACAGTAACCTACGCCTGTGAAGTTAATCTGGAATACGCGCGTCGTCTACCGTACTCCAGTCTCCACATCGATCATATAATGTTACATTGCATTCCTAGAGTACGGCCCAATAAAAGGACAATTTCACTTATCATAAGATCAAACTTACCATCATATAAACTGCTGAGCCACTTCACCGACTCCCACATCTTCTCCACTGTAAGTCGAGCAAGGATGAAAGTCTTCTTCTCCGCAAAGTTCGCATCTTGCCATAGAGCGGCCGACAGCCTTTCAAAGGCGGCCACGATCAGCGGTTGAAACGCTGCCGATTCTCTGGCGTGAACGTGGACGCATAGCTTCTAAAATAAGGAGAATGAAACAAAATAAACTTCATAATGAAAAGAGGAAAGGGAAAACCTACACCACAAACTTTCGGCTCTTCTGACGAAAGTCGCCCAATAAAGCAAAGAACGTACATGAAAGAAACGAGGCCAAAACTCACTTGGATATGTAAATCAATCTTGCTGTGTGGCATGGCGAGCATATCAATAGCAACCTTGGCTTGAAACAGACTCTCAACAACTTGCTCCATCCCTCCTTGTCCTGCTAGATGTCTGTGTAAGCTGCGCATTGCAAAACAAAAGTCACCATCATGTCCAAATATAGAGTGCAGATTTCAACCAGCAGCAACACAAGAACTTCAAGTCAAAAAATCCCCTTTATTCACTTTTCTCGGTAATGAACAAATATGGACATTTTAGCCAAAGCTCTAACAGAGAACAAAATTCTGGCTAATAACAAGTTGAAGGTAACAAAGTGGAATCGTGAACATTCAGAGACCAAACAATTCTAACAATGTGGTAACAAATCATATGCATGTGATTAAGTAATTTGAATCAGGAATTATGAAAAAGGGCACTGTAAGAAGGAAACGGGAACTACCCGTTGTCACTCTAGACAATCACCGGAAAGAATAATCAATGGTTTGGAATGTGCGTGATATGTCTACTCTTCATCCTCTTCATCGTCGTCATCCATTTCATCATCCTCATCATAATCATCAAACATATCTCCATCGACAGCCTCTCCAGTGAGGAAGAGCACAGCTCGTGGAACAATATGGTCACGGATCATCTGTCCGACCTCGAAGTCAGCGCGAAGCATATCGAAGCACTCCTAAGTCAACAACAGTATACTAAACAAAACAATCCGAGATTACCTACTGCCGGGTTGATAAATTTGCACATATGGCACATATAAAGACTAGTCTGAAAGCGGAGTTGCCGCACCGTAAATACCTCACGAATTTCGCGTTATCATCCTAATGACGAGGAATAGTACCGATAACGATAGATATTAGTAAACTACCGTTTTCAAGCCCCAATCGAGCATTGTTTCAATAACAAAATAAGAAATACCTCATCTTCATCGTCATCCTCGTTCTTATGGTCTCCTTCCGTGCACGTTGGTGGCTCGAAGAAATTGAAGAAGGAGTCTGCTTTCACCTGAATATGCGGGAGGGTTATCATAGAAAAATCTAATATAAGAACAGCCACAAACAAACAGAAACAAATGCCAAAAAAGACATTAGTATCATTAATAACTACGCAAGAAAAACGGGCTTACGGTCTTTGTCAAGAATTTTCCAGCATTGGCTCCTTTCTTGGCCTTCTTCTTTATAACCTTCTGCGTAACATTCTTACCCTCGTTCCACTTGATTTCATCACTGAAAACAGACAGGTAGGTGTTTGGTGCCAATAGAGTAATGGAAAATGGATGGATCAAGAAAAGATTAGATTCTTTGTGAAAATCTCAGTTCTGCATTTGCAAAGTAAGTATCGTAGCTAGCACTGCAAAGTTCTAAGAAAAAAACAAGTGGTTCTTACCCAACGGCCTTAACGACAGATGGCCCATCGAACTCAAATGGATCTTCAGCATTGGGCGTCATTTGGAGTGTGTACTCCTTCTTCAAAACAGTGTTGGAAAAGAAGGGATTTGGTGCAAAATGGAAGTAGAGTGAGAATCCCTGAAAAACATGATATATTTACTTACAACGACTTCTCATCTGACGAGCGACGGAGATAAACAGCCGAACCGAATCGTATTTCTTTCGTGGCAGGATTAAATGAGGCCTAGTCTACGCAAACACGTATGGTAAGTTTAGTGGACTACCGTGTCTTTCAGGGTATATGTTGGTGCGTTGAAACACGCACGAACCACCTCTGGATTGGTTTTGACCACTCCGAAAGCAATTCGAACTTCTTTTGGTGATTAAGATGGTGTAATTGACCCATGACGTTTTATTAAAAAAAGTCACTAAGCTAAAGAAAGAACCTTGCACCTCCATTTACGCACGGAATTTATACCCTGGTGTCTTTACTTTAAGACACCATTTTAATCCCCAAAAGAACCATATAGTGTTCTAAGAAAAAAAAAGAACCTGTGGATCAGTCTCGACAGACGTGGTGATGTCAGTCAAAAATTTAAGGATTTCTTCGTCGTGATCTTGAATCATATCGCTGGCAACCTCGCTGTTCTTCAACACATTTAGCCAGAATTCAGGAATACCCTTCTTGGATTCGTCGGCGGGAGTTGAATCGAGGTCCTGAATTAAATGCATAAAGTTTACAAGAACGGCGTCAAACCAACATTGGTGCGTGCGGTGACGTACGGTACACTATATATAATGAAATCAATATTGGCCCGCTGCATTTATATTTGTCTCCTCGACTAATGGGGTTTCCAGGTATGCGATTCGCATGTGCGAAAATGACAAATGCCTGTCCATGTTCGAGACATGGTCCCGCAGCGATACTGGATCACTTTCGCTGCAGGACCATGTCAAAGGTGCGATTCGCGCTGGTTACGGTAGGCAGTTGAAACGCATGTAAACTGACTTGAACATGGACAGCGGTTTGTCATTTTCACAAGTGCGAATCGCACGCATGGAACCCCATAAGCCATTCAGATACAAACGATCACATACTACATGCAAAATCAGTTATAGTTATACACAGAGTACGTTTCAAAACAACTTTCTAAATAGTAGAGGTAAGTAGTTCGATTGTGTGGCAAATCATAAGACACTTAAAATAAAAATGAACACTTAAAGTCTTCAATTACGAAGTGAGAAGCTAGAGTAAAACTGTCCACGGGACTCACGATAGTCAAAGTCCAACTTGAACAACGGTAACAGTCCTTAGAAAAAAAATTGGCGATATTCGTCATAATAATAATAATGAAAGGAGCACAAGAAAAGGTTGGAAAACTCTACCTTAAGCTCATCTTCGGTAACTCCGTGAACAAGCGCAATATCAGCCTCCTCATCTGTCGGTTCATGAGCTCCACTTACGATAGCAGTTCGCTAAAACCAGCAGCAATACTCAAAATAAGATTTAATGACGACTGATGACATTTTAAACATTCGAGCTTACACATGGTAGCAAAAGAAAAAGCAAACGAAAAAAAAAAACAAAAGGTTTATGCTAACAATGAGAAGGGACCCTAAAAAACGTTTATTAATCTTCTACAAGTAGCCCTGTACGACCTATGCTAGTACATTAGATATCTAGAAAATTAACCGGTATACAATAATATTGTACCTGCTGGAAAACGTTGTTGAACTCGGATTCGAACTCCTTTTCCAGTTGATGCACACGTTCGTAGAACTTTGATTCGATCTGAAGTCGATAATGATAAGCAACAAGTGCCTCTTTATCTGGACGCCCGCCTCACCGGCATATACAAAAAAGTTGGTGTTGGGTACACCTACAATGGAAATCATGCCTACTTCTATGAACCGTGCATGAATGAAATGGTAATTTTGCATACAGAAAAGAACCGGACACACTACATTGGACCACGCACAGGAACGACTAATTCTACTCGTTGTCATCCCCGGGTTAAACGGATGAATAATAGACATTATGAAATAAACCAACAAAAATAGGAAATCAACCTCCATGCTTTGTAGTTGGAGTTTCTTCAAAGCACACACACGCTTCTTAACGTTCTTAGGAAGGGCCTTAAGAACTTCGAAGTTCGGGTACTCCATATTGTATCCGTTCGCCTTCAGAAGGTCTTGCAGATTCTGTTGTTCGGCCATAATAACGGCTGGATGTACCCTAAAAAAAAGAGAAATAAGAAGTGTGGAGACTCCCCTAGATTATACGGAACAAATGCAACAAAACTAACGTAACAATAATATAATAACACGCCGTAAAAGAGAACAAAACCTCAAACAAACAACGAAACGAACGAAAAATTTCGCACTCGAGTCGAAAATTCCATCGACCAACCAAAGCTCCGCCCACTATACAGTATACAAGTCGGCTCAAAACCAAATTTTTGGCAAAATTATCAAACTCAAAGGTGTATTCCATCCGCATTTTTTTCGCGCCGCGCAACTGTGGCTTTCGTGCCGCTCACAGCAGCATGAATTATTGTATGAATACTTTATCCAGTAGAACTATAAGTAAAATTGAAGATGTGCCAACCACAAATTCCAGTTCAGGAACGCGAAATCATCGTTTTAATTCAAGCTGGAGGAAGTTTATACCTAATAAGTATATTTTGCTGCGGTGAACTCGCGTTTCTTTGTGATACAACATATTGTAGTACAATTGTAGTACACCATTTAGACATATACATATATTGCCGTAACAATACTGTTAGCCTTCGCGCTTTATTTAACCGCCAACGACGGGTTCTCGTATAAATTTATAATATTCATTTTTGTAGTGTATTTTCTATTGCAGTCTGTATGACTCGCCGTCTTCCTCCCCTGCTTGTGAGGCTGGCTTTGTGTACTTCCTTACGACCATACTCATCAGTTCGTGCAAGTGTTCTCCAGATACAGACTAGACCAACTCCACTACATCGGTATTCGAGGTGAGTTACTCTTTAAAAGACCCTTGTGCGATGTACCATTTGTGGATGAATATGCTTATACATATTAGCAAAGCACAATGTTTAGCACTTGTTAGCCAGGCACATTTTGATGATTTTGATAATGGTTTGGATGCATGCGCGTTGCAAATGCTGTCACAGTACAGTCTACAGTCAGTAAACGCACATCGTAAGTTCAGAGCTCACTATGCTACGGAAACCTTCCAACCCACTGAAGAAGGTGCAAAGAAAAGAGAGAAACGTGAGTCTTTGTTTCATCTTTCTTCGCCTTTTTATGATTTAGTTATTTGCTCTTAGCTCTTACACTCTGCACTCTGCATTCTGTAATTTACATTCTACGTGTAAAATATTGTTCATGTCTTCATGTTCCCGTTGTGTCACACACTTTACCTACTAGCAATGGCTGTCTTAATTTTATTTATTCACATTCTTTTAAAGTGTTTACTCAATTTGTTGGTAATCGCTTGCTAGTGTATTTGCCGGCCGCACATAATGCAAACTCGAAATAAGGCTTTATTTACAGAAAAGGTGCGACGGGCGTATGCACTTGGTGGATGTCTACTAGTGATGTGGTTATCAACACATGCGTTGCTCCTTTACAAGTACGAATGAAGATTATAACCTGATGTAAAGATATCATTAACGATTACGTGCTTACACTCGCAAGTAGCACCTTTTTGTGCGAGACTCATGAAGACTCTATGTCCAAAGTATTCTGTGATTGAAAAAAACACTGTGTGACCTTAAAAATTCAGTCTGAGTCAGTTTAGTTCAAGTTAAACTAAATCCCTTCTTGGGTGTGCAGGTTTATGGTTGTATAGTATAACCTTTGTAAATGAAGAAGTCTAGTCGTATTGTGTTTCCTATCTTCGTCCATTTGTTCTCTTAAAGTAAACTTTCAGGCGCCGTAATGAGCATCATGCATTGAATAAGGTCCTTCCTCCGATTTCATTTGAAGACTTCGTTGTCCAGTTTCTCGCCACTGGAAAGGTTGGTTTGCTATAAAATTGAATGCCTGGTTCCTTCCTTCCTCAATACTTTATTGTACAAACATAAACACAACGTAGAAATTAAAACGAGGCACATGTAAAACAAAAGTTCCTCAGAACATAACTTAGGTCTAGATTACTAATTCATTCGAAGGATATGCATATTGCTGCTTTAATTGAAATTGCTCAGTTCAGGTGAAAACTATAAGCTTCCAACCATCGTTTGGCGTTGCCAACGTCTACCTACACGATGCCAAGGAAGTGGCCATGAAAAATACTGTGGCTCAAATGGTAGGTAGAGGTAGATCTTTAAATGGTGGGGCTGGGAGCCTGAGCCTGATTCACTTACCATAAGTCACGAAAAAATTAAATTTAAATTTGTTTTACGCTTCAAGAGCGTGCACCTTTATTCAAGGGATAGGGAGTTCAAAGTTCAATTTCAAGGTTTGCTTATGACATGTTCCGCAGAGGTCCTGAGCAGTAGGCGACGAGTTCCAGATGACAAATTGCCTGACGTCTTCGGGCTAGGGCCAGGAGGGATCGCCCAAATGAATGAAAACTGAATTTGTCTATACAGAACTCGAAAAGGGCATTCCACAACCACAATTAAAACGCTCGACGTTTACCCTAGAGACGGCCCAACGGCCAACCGGTATATATTTAGCGTAACAACAGTTGAGGTACCGTAGGTAACTATCTAACACTTTGTATTATATTTTAGTTCTCGACCACTCCCGACAAGTTCACCCGATTACCGGACGTCCGATTCACGTTTGAGGGTGACGTGGACGACTTGGAGAAGAGTATTCTGGCCGCACAGAAGGCATTTACAGATGAGGGAGTACAACCGACACCAACCGTCACTTTTCTTTCAGTCCGCTTCTGTGTGCGGCATGACAGTAGTCGCATTTCAAGTCGTCAAGGCCGACACTTCCGAAAAGCTTTTATAGAGATAGAATAGATCTCCATTATTGTAGCGAGTGCTATTAGAAAAGACAACACCATCCGTCGTGGTCTAGTGGTTTATTAGTCTTTTTTTTTTGAGTATTGTTTGTGCTTCTTTCCCCGAGCGTGAATTCGGGAAGGGGTAAAAACTTGTCCCGTTTTATTTTTTCCAGTACCAAATTCCACTTGAATTTGAATACTGATGTGATGTTGATGCACTTTGAAGGAATCGTATTAAGCTTGATGTTCTTGTGAGTTCTAAGTTCTATCAGGGCTTCGTTTTTTAAGTCAGGTGCGGTGACCTTGTATTCCTTGTAACCGCTGCTAGCTTTCATCCTTTCTATTTTCCTTGGTTTTCAGTAAGGTCGGGGACCTACTGGGTTACAATTTCAACCCATTTAATCAACCAGGAGACTGAACACCTGTTGTAGAGTCGAGCAACTGATAACCTGTGGGTTTTACTGTGGTGCTGTGCATGGACATACGGGCGTATTAGTTTAGCGAAAAGTTTAGGCTCAGTGTAGGTTGTAGTCTGTAATCTTGCCTATGAGCTAAATGTGAAGTTTTTATCCATTGAATTTCAGAGAACTGGCGTTTATTGTCGCATCGACTCTGTTCACTCTTGGTGCTGTTACACTGATCAAGTAAGGATAAAGGATAGAGTTCTCATCACTCTAGTTCTCGCAAGTGATTTTCCCGCTAGGCTAGAGTTAAATAGAGTAGGGGTAGGGGCTTAATACCTATGACATGAGCCTTTAAAGGGAATGTCAGGCCGGTTTTTCATGTTGGGCTTAAAAAAAAGCTTATGTTTTGAAGGTAAGGAAAGTGAAAATAAAAATAAACAAAAACTTTCATATAAGAAGAAAACCCATTTCAAACCCCTCCAAAAAACTCCTTCAATATGGGATTCTGGTCATTTGGACAAAATCAGAACTATTCTCTGTCCGCAGAACCGTTTAAGAAAAAGAGGAGGGCGCGAGAGAAATATTTTTAAGTCAGCAAAGAAAAAGAGGAGAGCGCGAGAGAAATTTTGTAAACTACGGTATTTGTGACAGCGTGTTATAGAATATCTGTGAATCAGGCTTGACATTCGCTTTAAATTCAAAAGCCTTATTGTTAAAGCCTTAGAGAGCTTTGCTTTTAATTGAAGAATTAACAGTAAAAGTCCTACGGAACGTTTATTTGCATTGCGTCGGATTCGGTGGTTGACAGGGTTTGCATTAATGCATTCGATATTTATTTAGAACATGTCTTTATGTGTAGGCTAGGGACTTAGGTTCCTGTAAATAGGAATAGGTTTGTTTCACTTTTTCGTGTGCATTGTTTTGATTGACAAATTTGCTCAATATTTATTAATTAGTTAGTTGTTCGGAAGTTGATCTGATTTGTTTGTCCGTTAGCAGGCATGGATTCTCTGAAAGTAGAAATATTAATATTATTTATAGTTTTTCATATTTTACCACATGTATGTAAATTTTTATGCTCGTTTTTTTTTGAAAAGAATTGGAATTTTGTTCGTTTGTGCTACACAGTTACAATGACTTCCTAATTATGAATGCAAATCTGTCTAGCGGGGGTTTTATGCATTTTAGTCACAGAGTTCAATTTTGAGAAAGAGAGCGGGGAAAAGAAAGACCGAGATCTGTAGTACTACCTCCACTACAAAAACATATGGTTCTAGGCTCGTTGATCTAGCGGTTTATTGAAAAAAGTCTGCTTTGAAATTACGTGTTCTCCGGGAAGTTTAATGACGTACAATTGCAATTGGATCACGCATTCTGTACAATTTGTAGCCCGTTGTGAGTTCGGGGGACTTCGAGACAACTTTCCGATTGTGTAAATGGGTAAACTCATACCGTAATTTAACTACTGTAGCCTACCTTGGTACAGAAGTACTCATCCTCGGTGACGTCGATAACCTTACGAAGCAGAGAGGGAACGAATCGCTGTACCATGTTCTCGCACTGAAAGCATTTTAGTTTCGTATTGAGTCATGAAGGTTGGCGCGCAGGCGGCCAAATGGCGCCCAAGCGGCGCGCAAATTGCGCGCATGATTTTTGTAAGCAAATTCTGAAAATTAGCTCAGTGGGCGTTTTGTGAATGAGCTCCGCTTTTCAGTATGTGAAATGCTACAGAAGGGGTATGAGTATTATATGATGTTATGCACACTAATTGTTTATATTATACAGTTTGTATGAATTATTATTGATTATTATTGTTAAATCGTTTACTGTATAGTTTTGAAAATAGACTTGGACTTACCAAAGCTTGGAAGGTGCCTGGGAATGATGCGCACACATAAGAGTTCATTCCAGCGACCAGGTCGTTCTGCAATTAGGTATAGTAATTTGAGATTCAGATGATATAATACAGTAGTTTCGGAGTGCTATTCTAGTAGTTCGGGGTGCTATTCTCTCTGCCTCTGTTTCATAGGTGATCGTCTAGTCGAGGACGACAAAGATGGCTACCGGTAATGGTAAAGGAGGTTGCTTCAGCAGTAGCATACCAGCTGCATAACAGTATGAAGACGACATCGAAATCAGATGACAGGACGCAACGATAAAATTTGTATGATATCTTAGTCCAACCTGGAGGTCTGGCTCCTGGAGCGCCTTGTTGGCGTACTTCTGCACTCCTTTGCACGCTTCACACTTCATGCCATCCATTTCCGGCGTGGAGAGTTTGCTTTGAAGAGCCACTGAAATTTTTTGTGTTATTCGACTCGGAACATATCCGCTAGAAAAGATGCATACGAAGATAAATAAACAAACAGAATCAAACAGGGTTTAATTACCCAAGTTTGATACATATTTATCCCTTGTCCTGGTGATGCCGAACGATGAAACTTTGACATCTGTCCAATCTGGTGTACTAAGCTAGAATATTCTACCTATTCTATGAAACAGAAATTAGGTTGGGAATCGATGGAAATCTCACGGAAAACACCCAACTGGTGTTTTTATGGTATGAAACGAAGAAAAAAATAAAGGGTTTAATTAAGTTTGAGGTCTTTATTCCTTACGTTCTTCCTTTCCGCAGACGTGCATGAACGCCTGGCACATTCCATCGGTGTCCAATTGATGGACGGTCAAGTAGACAACAGTTGGAGCGTAGAGTCCGAGGAAATCCTAAAGTTTACTTTATTAAAGCGGTATGGCACGTAGTTTATGAATAGTCAACGGCAAAAACCGTACCACGTTTCATGACTCGAATAGGTTCAATTACCCAATTTTGAGGTTAGCAGTAATCCGGATACCTTGCAATAACATCGTTTCTGGAAAATACAATACTTACAATACATCCAGGTCCGAAGGATTCCGGCAGTTTAGGACAGGCGTCGTCAGAGATATCCTTTGCGAGTCCTTGCTAAAATATTATATTTTTGTAGCTACTGTACATTGTAGTTTGTAGTAACTGTACATGGTTTGTAGCTTGTGCCGGTTACTCCGATTACTTGCCTTGCCATCAATGAAGGTAGTTAGCTAAACAATCATAAACAGTGAATAGCTTCATCCCAAAAGAACATGTAATAAATGATCACCCACAATAGAGTTGTTGCTCTGGAGTTCGGCGAGGACGACATCCACGAGTAATTGGCACTCTAAATGTATGATTTGACGTTTTGATGTTCTTGAACTTGGACATGTTTCTGATTCGCGACCGAAGGTCATGAGCTCTTTTACGATTAGCGAAATCCACAACGATATGTACGCTACTGGTATATGTAAGGAGAGGTTTATGGTACAACGATATACAAGTATATGTGCTTGGAACGGAGCTAGGATCGACGCTCCGAACCACAGACCTTATCGGAAAGAAACATTTGACCATTGAGGTTTTATTTATAAAATACACTGAAGATTCATCTCCCTGTGAACCAGGAGAAACTACATAAATTTGCATAATTTTACCAAGGCAGGTCATTCTCGTGTGTCCAATACGGGTCTTGATCTGGGGGGATTTCTCCAACATTGACTTCACCACGGAGAAGTGGGGCTTGGATGATGGTTTCTGAAATTTTATTTGATTGATTTGTTTGTCGATCCTAAACGATATATTATCTAGGCAAAGAAATTCTACTGTATCTCTGGCCCGTCTTACACAAATACTTCTCTTTAGAATCGAGATGTTTGACAAATTCCTTCGCCAAGTTAACGTATCCGCTTTGAGAATTTGAGAATATGTTTGCAGGAACCCTTCACATGATATTACAAGAGACTGGCGAACTCTTTTTTTCAAGTACACGACACATACACGAGCAGTAGGAATGGAGTGCGACTTGCAGAGCCCCATCGACGGGCAGGCCTGTAATTAAATAAAATTTTATTATTTTAAATAAAATTTAAAGGGTCAGGCCCATTTCAAATTACCCCTATTTTTGATGGCTCCATCGGATTCTCCGTTTCAAATATAGTAGGCTGATTTTTTTTCCAATTTTCAGTCGCAAAATCCACGCAGTATTCAGCAATTTACCATGGCCAGTCATACCCAACTATATATCGCAGTTGTCACGCCCCTCCGCGCTAATTGGGCAATATGCTCTATTGGGCGTGGCAATTGCGATATTGGCCCATCAGCGCGAATGGGCGTTACAACTGCGATTGATTGTTGTGTATGACTGGCCATAGTAAATTGCTGAAAACTGCGTGAATATTGCGATTGAAAATTGGAAAAAAATTCAGCCTACTATATTTGAAACGGAGAATCCGATGGAGTCATCAAAATAGGGGTAATTTGAAACGGGCCTTACCCTTTAAGTACTAAACTCGAAGAAATTTATTAAAATCTAAAGAACTTGTACCTTTGCATAATCAAGTACTAATTAAAAACTGTGTTGGAATTGGCTCTCAAAGTAATGTTCTCGAAACATGACTATTTTTGCAAACGCGCCTCCAGGCAACTTTTATCCTTTTTTTTTGGTTGTTTCAAGAATGCAGTAAGTAACGTTGCTCTTGTGAACTTCAACTTTTTAGACAATGACTGAGTAAATTTGTAAATTCTTACATCCTCCGACTTGAGGGTCTCAGTGACGTGGTTGATGAAGACGGGAATAAGCTCATCGGCGACGGCGTTGCACTAGAATCGAAAACGGATATTCTATGTATTGGTCCTTAAAGGGACGGGCCCATCAAAATAAACCCATATTTTACATGTTTTTATAATTTGTATAAAGGGGGTTTATTCTAATATATGTACACTAAATTTCGGCTAGACTTTATCCCGCTGAAATTTTTCGGTGTCGATAAACGCATAAGTATACCGTAGAGGACACACAATTGCACCCTTATTTTCTTGTCGCGTGTCCCGGGGGAATATGGCTATATAGACAGATAGTCTCCCGGGTCCCAATCAGAGCGAGGTATCCTCGGGAGACACGGTAAGGAAATAAGGGTGCAATTGTGTGTCTTCTACGGTATACTTATGCGTTTATCGACACCGAAATATTTCAGTGGGATAAAGTCTAGCCGAAATTTAGTGTACATATATTATAATAAACCCCCTTTATACAAATTATAAAAACATGCAAAATATGGGTTTATTTTGATGGGCCCGTCCCTTTAATCAGTATGAACTGTTGTAAAGCAGGTTGGTCTTCGGGTTACCATTTGATTACGTGTATCTCTACATTATATGTGATCAATAAACTAATAAACTTCAATAAATAGACCGAAACATGAACACATCATCAACATCGGCAAAGTTATCCCGCAACATAGTCGGCAACAGTAATGCTCTATACTGCACAGCTGTGGCATGCTACTCTTACAACGCTGATACGCTCTGATAGTACTCTACTGCAACTAGCTACAAGCTACGGCGTGTTTTGTTGAATTTGAGAACAAACCTTCTCTGCATGTCTTCCGAGTGCTCTGCAAAGCTTTCTGACGTACTTGCGGAACGCGATACGGTGTTCCTTATCGACTGTCTGAAAGATTAGAGATTATTTGATCATATGTGAAGTTATGCTATGTTTACGCTATGTTTAGGTTATGATATGTTATCTTCTATGTTTAGCAAGCGCGATTGAATGATTTGATGCCTTGACTTTGCATTGAACATTTGAGGGATCGGGTCTTTTGTGAAGTTTTATGAAAGTGAGGAGATAGTAAGATATAACAATATGATTTACCTGGCTCATTCCCTTGACGGCGACTTGGCATTCAGCGCACACGTCCTCCTTCTGGGAGAAATTAATGCGTGAAAAGGTTGTACTCACTACTACGGTAAGAGAGTTTTTCTCTATGTATCGCTATTTCGTTGGATCCCCCAACTGCCGTAAACTCCCGCGAAAAGACATGCATCTACATGGCTGGCGGACTACTCCGTGGCCACAGTACGAGTATAATACCGTATATCGAGTCGTACACCCATGAGACATTATGGACGTCTTGTAAAAGATTGACAAAACGCACCTCAAAGATACCCCCTATACTATGTGTAAATCCTTATAAATCCCACCTGTCCATCGATATGTCCGAGATGTTGTCTGACGGCGAGAAGCAGAAGTCTGGAGACGTGCCATCCCTCTCCGGCATCACAGAGTTTCACCTTACGGCAGATCGAACGAGTGCTCTTCTAAAATAACGCTAATATATGATAATAATAAACTATGTAAAATGCAAAAAAACGGTTATGAGTGACGATGCTCCAATGTCGTATGCCAAATATATTTTTCACTGTAGCATGTGAAGTGATTTATGTCAAGAATGTAAAACACCAATTATACTAGGTCAATCTTCAAGAATCAAAAAAGTGATCAACTTACGATGTATGGTTGCACCTTGTTGACGACGGTCTGCAGGTTCTTGACCAGCGCCTGCAATTTATTGATCTTAGCCAGAGAAGCGCATGAAACATATACATAGAATGCGCAATGAACTAGAAATTAAAGAAACCCTGCACCCCTAACACAACCCTGCCTTGCACCGTAGCTTCACATCACACACAGTCATCTCTTATATATTGCATCGAACGCACTAGCCGTGCTTGCAAATGTAATCTATGAAATATTCAGTGAGACAAAGGCGAGATTTTAGCTATTGCTTTTTAGGAGTTTAGGATTGTACATCTAAGCTATAAGTCTCGTTACCTTGCATTCCATTGGGTAAGGGGTGTGGTCGCATCCGACACGGAGCATCGACTTCAGTTGTTCAACCTTGTACGGATCTTTGGCGGCATCGATGAAACGGTCGACAACCTGGAAAGTATTAAAACCTTACACGAATCCTTGATTTTCTTATTGATGAGAATTGCGCCTGCTAGAGTCAATAGGTGTACACTCACTTTGATCGATTTATTGCATAACTCGAATATGATACAAATTCTTGCGCTGCGAAGGGCGAAGGACTGCGGACTGCGAAAGAAGAGCGGGCTTGCAGGATCGTTTATTAATTGCTCCCGGCTTTTAACCACTTACCGATTGGCAATCGTCGCACGCATCCGGAACACGGTTGGCGGAAGTGAGTTCCGACTTGGAATAGGCGGAACAGCCGATCAATAGACCAAGGAATAATAGCACCAACATCCTGCAAACGAGGGGATTGAAGAGACTTGTTGGATGCTAATTACCCGGTTTCTCGTTCACTGGTGATCCTTTCAACTGAAAACTTCAGTGGCTGTAATCTAAGTCTTGTAGTACCAAACGAACTACAATACATAGCATCTGTAGTACACGAGTAGATACGTGAAACCTGTGGATAGGATAACGATCATCAGTCAACGAAAATCGGAAATGACAATCATTGCGATAAAAATAACGCGAAGAGAGAGCAAAAAAAAAGTAAAGGCTAGAGTTGAATGTAAGAGAGCGAGGTTCATACATGTGATTAAAAGTATGAAAACGAGCGATCTCGGCTAGAATGCTTCGGAATTGTCGGCATACGAAGGAACTTCTACTAATCATAAATGTGAAAAAATGGCAAATGAAAATGGTTTCAGAAATCTGAAACCCGTCGTTCACTCGGCGACGCTATGCGAGACAAGTCATAAGCTTTGAATATTATATGGAACTGGAACCCGTCCCAGCTGGGGTACCTCTTCCTGGGCGGTAGGGCACATCGGTAAACTTATAAGTCCTCCCGTGGGGTCACCAGTATCAACCCGTAACGCTCAGTGAGAAGTTGACTGTTTGATAGTATCGCTCTTATGACTGATATTGATACATTATTACACATGTATGTAGTTTTACAAAGTTGGTGAATAATTGAAAGTATAAAAAATATAACAACATGTCAAACAAATGTCCTCTCGTTTCTTCACAAAGACAGCTGTTTCTTGGGTGTGTTCGTAAATCCTGCCGATGTGGCAAAGATGTGAATATGGTTCACTGTTTTTTTTTTTCGTGGGCCTGCCCATTTGGTGATTAATTCGTTAATAAAAAAAAACCACCATCAGATGGCCATCAAGTGGTCACGAACCAGTCCCCAGGTGTTTTTTTCGGTAAAAACCATTTGGTGATGGGACACGACGGTTTTTTTGTGGGTTCGGCAATTATTTCGTTTTCCTGTGTATACCTAATTTTTATGTGGAATTTTCCAGCTTTGTTGAAATTACGATGCAATTAGCGCTTACTCCATGTAGTAGGAATAACTATGCTCCAGACAGTAATATTTCTGTGGTCGAGCCATCGAGCCATCCTGTACATAATAAACGCACATAAAGCCACAGGGAAAGGAAATATGATACGTTTATAAAGCAACATAAGTACAAAACACAAACAGGAACATACAAATATTTTGCTGGGGGGTTTAAAGCATTATTTTTTGAACAATAAATAAAGGGGCGAAAAAAATGGAAAGTTGCAACTCGTACAATAAAGCTACACGACGGATAGACGCTAGGAGTATAGCAATGGTATTTATGCATTGGGATAAAGCTGAACCCCGTACGTTGCGGGGAGCACAAACAATAGGGATTGCGGAAATCTTAAAGAGGTATGGCACGTGGTTCTCGAAACTTAAGCAGGACAACCGCATTTCCGATACAGTGTGACACAAGTTGGGCATCATATATATAGGGAAATTCGCTTGTCCAGCACACATCTCAGAAGCCACGTGTCATTCCGCTTTAAACACTTAGAAGATTAGATTTCGGCAAGGAATCCGGCCACACCATTGAGCTTGGGAGTGAAGAAGGTTCGAGGGCAGAATCCCGCTTGCTGGCAGAGCTATAAAAAACATACATTAGTCTACTATAAGTTGATCATGATCACAGAGTGTAAACTTTCAGCTTGGGAGTGAAGTAAGCTAAAAAAAAACGGTCAAAAAATTCAATGATGATTGCATACAAGGCCCAAGGCCTATCAATATAGAATTTCGCGCAGCATCGCGCCGTTATTTTCATATGACATATGGGAATACACCATCCAGCGTACATTTCAAAACCGGATTTTATACCGCTTAAAAGTTAAATCACGTACCTGCTTGGGATTCTTGAGGAGAGCGTCGAGCTCTTGGAAAAGTTCGGGAAGGAACTGTTCGACGACGAGGTCGCACTGAAAACATTCCGGTAGTTTATCAGGAAAATAAGGAACGCCAAACATAATTTCAACTTACATGCGGTGCGCATGCGCAATAAGGGTTTCATACATCAAGTGGTGGCGAACATTTGGCGAACGGTAACGAAAATAAACTTACCGCCCCTCTGTAAGATCTGAACTTGGCGCAGACTTGGGTGCGAAGGAAGTTACGCAGATCATCCTGCCACTTCTTGTCCTCAATGATCTGAAAAGACAGTTTTCTTGGCAACTTTTGCGTTTTGACTTAGGTAAACCACTGGAAATCAGAATAACTCGCCCGGTTTCGCATATTTCGTAAAGCTTTTTACGAAATTGCTTACGGAGCCATGATTGTGTGTGCTCCTGTACTTTTTTGTAAACTTTTATAAACTTTTTTTACTTAAGAAAAACAATAGTTTTAGAGCGAAAATATCACCCACCATCTTGAGCTCGTGAGCGGCGAACTGGCACTCATCACAAACAAGATCAGCCTGAAATTTCCAGATTTTCAGAGATACTATCCCTTTCTGTCTCTCTCTCTCTCTTTCTCTCCCTCTTTCTCTCGCGCGCTCTCTCTCTATCTCTGTAAACTTACATATCCATTCTCGCTATCACGTCTTCTGCTTGCAAAGAAAACTCCCAATTTGTGGAAGACCTCCAGTTTCTTGTTACTACACATGTGGATCTTCGTGCACACTGCCTTAGCGTCTTCCTGAGAATCAGTGTTCATTACTTCTTTCAGATTGTTGAGTTACGAGATTCCTATGCTAGTAAAATAAATAATAAACATCTTCTACGCTATAGGAGAGTGTTCCTTTCCCAAGGAGTTAAGATTTAAAATTTTACCAAATAGGGCTCGAGTTTGTCAATGATCTGGTCCAGGTTGTTGACCATGACGCGGCACTCGTCAACATAGTGGGTCTCGTGGCAGAGCACACGGAGGAGGGCCTTCAACTCGGCCAACTTGTTAGGGTCCTTGATCGCATCGTGGAACTTGTGCACGAACTGGAAAGTAAATTTTGGAGGCCGGAGATAAAGTGATATGACGCGTGGTTTGTGAAACGCGTGCTGTCCAAATTCTTCCTCCATTTTTTATTTCCATATTTTCTCAGCAAAAGAAGGATAATTTTAGAGTCTCGCGACATAGAAGCCCCACAGGTGAGGTCTCGAAAATCGCAGTGGTGCGCCAGGATAGCGCGCGCGTAATTCACCCCTGCGCATATCTTGCGCTGATACTGCGTCGGCGGAGTGCGGCCATGTGCGCGCCATGTAATTGCCGCGCTCCTATTTCCGTATTTTGCGCAGCGCTGCGGCGGATTTTTTTGTAGTGAAGCAAACAGCCTACCGATTGACACTGGTCGCAAGAATTCTTCAAGGGCTGAACTCTATTTGAGCTAAGCATAGCCTCCTTGTAGGCCAATACGGCCGACACACACAAGAACAAGATGAGCAACTTCATTCTGGAATTATAGAGATGATTAAGCGATCAATCAATAAATCAAATGGGTGGCTCGATCGATCATTTACATAAAAAATGGTCGAATTTCCAAACTGTGACAATGTGCACTGTAAGAACCTTACTGCAATACTGCACTTTATGGAAGGTAAGTCTGCCTACAATAGCCTACTACAGAAATGCGAAACGATAGCAATTATTCATCGACAAATTAGGTCTGCGGCGGAAAGTCTAGGTCCAGGGCGGGAAGAAGAGACCAATATTTTACAATACATAAGTATTGGAGAAAATAAGTACTTGTTGTTAGAGTATAGATTGAACCATTTGATGCCAAAAGGTATTATTGGGAAGCAATGCAATGAGAGCAGTCAAGTTTCCTTGTAATGGATATAATAATAATTATGAATTTGAAATGTTATTGATGGGCGGAGCCTTACATGTCTATTACGGTGTTAACAGTCATCATTGTTTACTTTTTTTTTGTAATTTGAAAATTTTAATTAAGAAATAGAAATGTGACTAATAGAATGGGGTGATCGACAAAATAACTTGCACAAGTTTTCAGTAGTAGCGTATTTTGTAAAAACAGGTATTTTCTTAATACTGTTACGGTAGCTAACTCCAAACCAATATGTTGAAACAATCCATACAATATCCTTCGAACAACAAGGTGTAAGTGTACATAATTATAATTAGACTCGACACAAGCAGGTAAGTGGTAGAGCATCATATATCATCTTATTATATAAAGGAGAAGAGTTTGTCACGGGTTTGTTTTTATGTGCAAAGCAGTTCATAAAGAAAATTCTTCGATCGAAAGAGAACATACAACATCTTTGAGGCTGGCGGGATGCGAACCCACATCAGCACACTATCCCTCGATTCACAGTCCAACGCTCTAACTGTTGAGCCCTAACGGCTGGTATACATATAAATTAAATTTCTTTTACGCTTCAGGAGCGTGCACCTTTATTCAAGCGAGTTCAAATGCAAGGTTAGCTTATGACATGTTCCGCAGAGGTCCTGAGCACAGGCGACATGAGATATGAGGGAGTTACCGGGGTAAGATATAATAAAGTTATATTTGTCAGGAAGGAGCACGATCAGTAGAAACATAGACAGTGTTCTCATTAATAATGTCTCAAAGAGACGGTAAGATTACTAGGGTTATTAGGATAGAATAAGATACAACCAAATCCGTCAGGTATGAGCCGAACCATAGAAAATGCGCCCATGGAAGATATGACGGCACCCTAAATAAACCACCAAAGAAAGGGAGGAAACGTGAACTGCTTTCGAGGAAAGGTAGATGGTACCATACAGGACAGCTAAGGAAGGGCACCACCCAGGTAACGTTGAATACAAGTATGGTTACTAGGGTATAGGATAACTATCTTCCAGGGAGGAGCTAATCAGCAGATGTACATGTTGGATAGAAAGTGTTCCCAATGATGATATCTGGGCAGCTGTTCTTCAGTTATCCTGTGACCAGAAGAATAGGTGAGGATTGGCCTGAGGGATAAGTCAAAACATTACATTTCTATGGAACATTGCGAAAGATTCTGAAAGAGAAAGAGAGAGAGAGAGATGAGAGAGATGAGAGAGAGAAGCAAGAGAAAGAGAACGACAGAAGAGGGAAAGGGAGAATGGAGAGAAAGAGTTGAGGAGCGAGAGATTCGGAAAGAGAGACAGGAGTTCAAACCATCATTTGATTCGTTAAATTATCATTAAATTTCACGCTAGCATTGAATAACTGGATACCGTAGTTCACAAGGCCAATGAGAAAGTATTCGGATTAAAATAGGCTTTATGTTACTAACAATTGCGCACCGAGAAAACAATAAGTTATATAAACGCACTAAACCTCTACAATGATGTAGCCCATATCAACTGATAATGATTACATATCAAGGAACAAACACGAGTTATGTAATATTTGCAACAGGCTATACGCACAGAGAATATAACTTTTCCCATATTCCCATATATCATATCTTATCATATATAGCTGGGTCGAATGATACGTGTTTACCAATAAGTTTTCTCCATTTTTTCTTTTATAACATAAAATGTTGGGGAAAAATGACCGAAACATTACACTGTGCGATGGCAAGTGACCTCCCGACTTTCGATAACAAAATAGAAAATAAAAAGAGATTTCTATGGGACCACAAGGATCCAAACCACGGGTGAATAGTTTAAAGCGGTATAACAGCCGGTTTTTGAAACGTGTGTTGGACGCTGTATTCCCATGCAGTTTATGCGCGATTTTTTTAGTCTAATTATGCTCATTTTCATGCAACACACGTTGTCCAAAATATGATTCAAAAACCATCCGTTATATCGCTTCAAATGTAAAGAATATTAATTACTTGCACGGAACGCTTGTATAGTAGCTGTTTGAAAGTGAAATTAGTAGATGTTTAAACAAAAATGAATCACTCCACGTTCCAGGACATCATTACACATTTGTGATTTTATTTCGGAAATATATTGCGCATGTAAACTTTGATCGATTAGAGAAATGTTTGAGAAAATCATAGAATAAAGATTAAAAGAGGATGATAAATGGACAGAGGTTGATATTTCACATCATGTGTTCCCAATCAAATGAAAAAACTATGTACGACGTTGTGGTAGACTTTTCAGTTCCCATAATCAGGTCAATACTCGGGTACTTAAACCACGTTCGATACGAGGCAACTTACAAATGGGATAAGTCTTACAGTACTTAAAATCTTACCTCGTACCGATCGCTGCCCGCCATATTTGTGATTTCTGTGAGTGCTTCTCCACCGTATAGATAAAATAAAGAAAAATTCTCCGTAGTTTGCTTCAAACCCATTGTTGTGCGTAGCATAAAGCAAGGGGTTAGAGAGTGAAGTCTTCGAAAACGTGGTTGTTATCAAACAAACGGGGCCAAAAGAATGATTTGGGCAGGTAACTGGGAAATGGAACATCTGGTGAAATTCACACACATAAGAAGTAGATAAGAGATAGACTACGGAGATCTGACTCTTTACAGAAGAATGGAAGAAAGAAAAGAGCAAAGTTTTGCTAAAATTTAGGAATTCAAGACCAATGAACAAAAAGTTAATGGAAATGCGACTAACTAGAAGTAACTGCGGCAGTCTAATTAATGGCAGACTGTACAGTATGTAATGCCAATATGTAATGTACTGTATGTATGGCATGTACAACGGACTGTATGTAAAGCCAATATGTAAGAAACATAAGAAAAAATCAGTACTAACTACTCTAATCTAATTTGTGACTGTGGTACATTTACATGATTCAGTGAAGACGATTCCACGTTTGGCTGTAGTATATTTACATTTACCTCTTATAATAAACACGCTTATAATAAAAATAATCAACCAATCATACCAATACTACAAGCTGCTCCTTATTTTTTTGGGTCACAGGAGATTTTGTTGTCCTTCGGATACTTATCCTGATTAACTAACCCTAGGTTAACACTAGCACATACACCCCAGATAAACCCGGTGTTGCGCCAGCTTATTTTTTTCCCTATTGTCTCTGATTTATGCCTAATATGCGTGGCCCCGTTTTCCTATATGTATGACATACGTACGGGGCAGGTGATGTTACCATAGATACAACATACAATTAGCGCGCGCACATACGACTTACACACAAACACTACCCTCAATATAAACTGCACTCCTTTTTTTTAAAGTAAAATCCCAATAACTTAATGAAATTATTTATCTTTTTTTTTACTAAAGCGCAAGCAATTAGCCCGCGCACATACGACTTACACGCAAACACTACGCTCAATATAAATTTTTTTATTAAAGCGAAATTCCAGCCGGTTTTAAAACGCACCGTGGAGAACTGAATTTTTGGGTACTATGCTAATTTACTCGAATTTAGCTCGTTTTTTATTCTAATTTTATGGTCATTTGCATAAGCTGCATAAGAAAGCAGGTTTCCACGATGCGTTTCAAGAACCGGCCGGTATTTCGCTTTAATAATAAAAAATTATATTGAGCGTTGTGTTTGTGTGTAAATCGTGTGTGCTTCGTTTAGTTTTGTGACAATGCCTTTTTTCTGTTCTGTTCTTGTTTTATAGAATTTCTTCTTTCAACCAATTTTTATAGAGAACAAATTTATAATAGCAAATTCTGAGAAACCGATTTATATTTATATGTGCCAAATAGTTTTTTTATTTTTATTTCAGTTCAACGCTATCCACTGTAAAAATGTCATGTCCGACCATCCTATACTTCAAACACTAAACACTCAGCAATTGCGAGAATTATTGCACAAATTCAGTAATGGTAAGGGTTTAATGATATTGATTTTATATATTGATTTTACGTATACCTTACATTTTATTAAAAAAAAATTATTTTTAATACTTAAATCACCCGCCTTGTATGAATTGATTGAAAATAATTAAATCGATAATAAAACCATTCTTTGAAATTTAGCAGGTGCTACACGTGAAGAGGTAAGTCGTAGAAATAAAGCATGCAATTGCACAAATTAACTTTTTAATTCTAAATAATTTAACACTAATCATTACGGTAGCTTAGCTGCAGGTTAGAACTAGGCTCATGGGTAAAGTTCACAGTATCCTTTATTTATTGGGCCTGACACGAATTAAACAGAAAATGTTTGTTAGATGTCGTTTTATAAGGTGCATGTTTCTAACCCCAAACGTAATCTTTTTGCAAAACTGGACAACCTGTCTATGTAATAAAAGACACGCGAATGTGCTGCGCATACGCTTTAACTTTGCAGCTCCCGTTTCCACACGTCCCATTCTACAGGATACAACACGTTTTCTCTCCGCCTATTTCTTAGGATTTCCACTGTTTCTGCCAAAAGCCAACGAGCACTTGCCAAGTTTATTTGTGTGGGCCGAGATTAAGCCAAGTGGTAGGTGGTCTGTGCTTCTTTCAGTCGAGTTGCTCTTGATAAATTACAAATTGTTAAAATCTCAATTGCAATTGGATTCTGAGGCCATATTCACCATTCCTTTTTTCTCACAGGGAATTATTCCCTGGGGACAGAAAATAGCATTCTAATGTGAAACACGCAGAGAAAAAGACGGGTAATTCCCCGTGGGGAATTGAGTATGGTGAATATGGCCTCTGGATAATAAGATGTTGTCTAATGTAGACATCGACATTTCGCTACAAATTATTCTACTGACGAATTGCGATGAACACATCAGTTCACTATGCATAAGTTGTAAAAAACTGATACCTGGTTTGAGCACCAGGGTCTTCTCTTGTACAACTAAAATTATTTCTTCAGATGTCTCGTCGTCTACATCTGTGGACCGTTCCTATGTCTGCTCTCTCGTCTCTTCACAACTCAGCGCCAAGCTCCCTTGCCTTCTTCTCGTCCATCTGGGTCTCTCACTCGAGGCCATTCTCTACTCTGATTATTTCAACGATCAGAGAGCTGCGTTGATCCTCAGAATATATGCTGATTCGCTATTTGGGTGAGGAATTTCCAAATTAGTGAGTTATGTAGATTCGGAAGCTGACAATAATCGGAAACATTCTACGGCCATAAGCGATACACGCAAGCCTAAGGTTTTACAATAGTCGACCAAGTGGGCTTATTTTGAAGGGTCGGATACTAAATGCAGTTATGTTACGCTGCGCGTACGGTACACGTTACGGTTAGATGTTACACATTGGTTTTCTCTGGCTTTTAAATTTCCAAATGTAATATGTAATCTTTGTCTGCAGGTTCTCTCTCGTCTCCACACACTGTTTCCACCTGCTCCACGAGTCTGTACCCTCCGTGGTGGATCGTCTCTCACAGAGTGCTCCTACACCTTCAGATATACAGAAAACATGCCAGAATATTGTGTCTTCAATACTGGAACTTGATATTGGTAAATTAATTATGTTCAAGCAGTATCCTCGATGGCACAAGGGTCGGACCCAGAAAAGCGTGTGGCAGAAATTTGTTAGTTTCATATATAATCTGACTGAGCTATATCCTTATGTTCGTGTTGTTGCAATTACTTGAATTGATCAATCAAATGCAGAACACAGTCTTTATATTTATTAGCCTCCATTTTTCAAAATTGACTGATTTAGTGCTGAACGGAGGCCGCATCTTTAGCTTGGAAGCCGCTTCGGTCAGCAAAATGGAACTTATTTTTGCCGGATTGGATCTACAAGTTTCCAAGCCGGAAACACTGCGGGTACATTAGTACTTAATTATATCATCAATCGTAAGAATAAAAAAAAAACATTCTAAAAGTTTGTTTCTATTACGTAAGCGGGATGTTCACAATTCCACAACATGTGGCGCTCTTGCAGCACACTTAATGCGTCATTTATTGCGCAGCCTTGACGCACCCTAGCGCGCAAGTCTCACCTCCCTCAAAGACGTGGCATGCCTCATTCACTGGCGTTCCTGCGTGAATTTTCACTGCTTTTACAAAAAAAATATAATTCAACAATTTCAGTTGCCTCGCCTTCCAATATATGAAGTACCATCAACGGACGACAAGTCTCACCCAGACTACGGCCAACTTCTCAAATGCCACATCTTCTGCAATCTATTCATTACTGTAGGAGATTTATTCTTTTTTATATTATTTTTAAAAATCTAAGCGCACGGCACCATTTTGATAGTTTTTGTAGGGGTACGGTTCCTAACCTAATCTAGTACGATGCGGCATGAAATTCTTCGAACGCTAATACACCATAATATACATTGCTCAATAATTGAGATAAAGTATATAATTTCTTTACAGAGTCTGCACGAGACAAATCGTCTTAGCTGTGAGCTAGATCGACTAAGAGCCATTTTAGCCAAATACGATACGCAGTTTACGGTAAGGTTTTTCTCAGCAAACTACCATACAGTAACTATCACAGAACTTATAGCACTGTAAACGTGCATTAGGTCAGGAAGAGCTTTTCAATTTGTTTGAAACCGAAAACTGACGGATTATTGCAAAAATAAATGTTCAAATTATGAAATGTTTCATATCTTCAGCCGCCTACGCTCTCCTCGAGAGGCTCTCTCCGCGCCGCTACTCACTCCTCTCTGCTTCTCAGAGTTCTCCTCGTTACGCTGCGTCTCGTCTACCGTGACATCTTTAGCGCCTCCTTGGTTAATAATGTTAGTCTTTTGTGATTTACTTTTGTATGAGTAAACTAGTAAGGGTTTACGATTAGGCAACGGACACAATTGAGCGGTGTAAAGGGTCGCCAACGGTGCGCGAATGTGTAAAAGTCACCTGCGGCACCGTCTCCAAAAAGTGTGCCGTGTGCCAGATCAACGCCATGTATTTGTCTCGCACCCTTTCCGCACAGTGACCGACATTCTTGCGCTCTAACTCTTTGGTCATTATAAACCCCTCCGCATCTATTCATTTTAGGAAGGTGAAGTGAGCAATGCTGCAGCCAAGTATAAGGCTCTGCTAGTGGCCGAAGAAGAAGAGTCAGACATTAGAGCAATTGAAAGGTACGAAATTGAATAGGAAGTACAGAAATTGATAGGAAAAAATTATCTAATAGAAGCTCTAGTGAGGTTTACGCTAAGTCGAGCTAACAACTCTGACATTGTAAATCGGCTCGTCTACCTGACTGAGAACTGGTGGGCATATGTGGCCGTAGGCCCGTATGAATTGACAGCCTTACCTGTAGGGAGAATTTGCCTCTTCTTGCCCTCACCTCCCAATGTTGGCCGGGAGCATGCCCCCAGCTCAGCGTGCATGCTTACGTTGACAGTTGAACCTCGACGTAGGTCCCCAGTACTCTCCCATAACTAGTTTATATTAAATTGCTTTGAATTTCTAGGTGGTTGACTCTCGCTCTGGACTCTGACCTCGAATACATCCGCCAATTTGTGCTACACTTTCAACACAAACTCTCGCCCACGAACAACCTACCCTCGTTTTGCGCCGCCAGCAGAGAGGTAATTGCACAGTTTTCCAAAATTACCGTACTTTTACCACCAATTTACCGGAGACTTGACCTAGTTCTTAACCCAATGTTAAGCTCATTACATATCTACGTCTATTCTAAAGAAAATAAACAAACCAGGTCTGGTACGAGCGTCTTGTGCATGGGAAACGATTGGACAGACAGAGAAGTGAGGATGAATGTTCTTGGTTACATGGAGTGACAACATTGAATAAGGTCACTATTATTTTACCACTAACAATAAGCATTTTATTCTTCAAGAGCGTACCATTACGTGCCCCATGACATGACAGTTCAAAACAGTTTCTTCGAATCATTTCAATGTTAGCGTATAAAACGAATTCCAAGATAATACCATACAATGGTCATGGTACATGATTCAAAATTCAAAGGTGGTTCAATATCACTTGAAATGAAATGATTTATTACTGAAAGACAAACAGTCCACCAGTTCTCGTACAAATCATCGGGCCAAGGTAGTAGACGAGCAGAGTAGACAACGAGTTATAGACCTACGGATGACAAATCTCTCGAGGTCTTCAGGCTAGGGCCTGGAGGAGACTTTTGTGCAGCCATAAGCAAATTCATATCAACTTCTTTGCAGATTGATGTCATTCACTACCAGGAGATGGACTTCCTGAGCTCTGCTTGGACGGCTCCCCAATTACTGGACCCAAGCTTAATTTCCATGTCTCTTCATATTCGACCTGAGGAAATTTGCATACCCGATATCGACGAGGACCAGAAGCCGTCATACGAAGAAGTACCAATAATGAAAGACACGCCCAGTTCGTCTCGATACAGTACCCGAATTGTGGAAGAACACCACGCAATGTTAGGAGACATCAGACCACGAAGAGATCTAATCACAGAGTACGCAAGACGAGGAGAGAAACTACTTGGACTGAAGAGGGAAACGACGTCAGAGAGGAGTCAAGGACACAGTGCCAGCAGGAGAGAGTTAGTGAAAAAGACGCTCGACGACCTGCGATGGATGAAGGGAACACAGCGTGAACTCGTGGAGGGAGTAGAGAGGGAGAGAAACTATGTGGATAGTCTTGGAACGGAGAGCCCGAGGGAAGCTTCATCATTGGCTGAGATCAGCCCTTGTGTAGATAAAGTAGAGAGACTATACGAGGGTCGAGAAGAAATCAGAGCCCGAAAGGAACGAGTGAAGGACTGGAGGCGAGAGATAAGACATGAGGTCGTACACGACAGAGAAGACAGAAAGCTGAGAGACCATGCAATCGGGACAGCGTCTCCCGAGGACGAGCCTCTATTCTCTCCCAGAGACCTATCATCAAGAAGTGACAATACTCCAAATCCATCGACCTCCAATACCTCCATCGACTTGGATCAGCTCGAAGACCTCGAACAGGACGAGTTCCACGACGTCGACCTAAACAACGTCAGCAAGGAGCTACCTCAAATAGAACGTCTTGACTTAAGCTCCCTATCACCTCCCCCAACAGTAGGACGTCGGGAATTAAAAGCACCCACTACCAAGTCATCCCCTAAAATACAGTACATCGCAGTTCCCGAATGGCTGAAACTCCTCCCCCTAGACGGTACCTCCTCTCTCAGGGCTCCACTTCTACACCATCCTTTGAATAAGAAACCATTCAGGAAGGCCTTCACCGAAAGAGCCTCGCAGACCTGCCCATCACTTACATCTACAACACTTCCCACAGTATCAAAGGACCAGTCTCTAATCAGTCCTGCAGATAGTGGTTTTCATTCGAGACACACACTCGGAAAGGTTCTCCTTGTCAATCAACTCTCCCCCAATGCAGCTAGAAATGTTCTAGATTCTATGGAATAGAAATGGGTAGGAAAACTGGAACACATTTTTCTAGACGATCGAGTAGCTCGTAGAACTACTTTTATATGTCTGCCTGTAGTCTAGCCCACTAACACCTACAAGATGGTGTCATTGATCTCGTTTTCTTTTTCAAACAAATGTGAATGGCTTCCATGTAACTTTTCCAATCAAATGTTTTCACTGTATTTTTATTACTGTTTCCTAATGTTAATTTCGTATGTTCCTATATCGCATAAACTGGTACGCATAATAGTCAAAAACTTATCACTCTGTCAAACTTTGTTCCTCATGTAATTATGCTTACAGTAAATAGCTATATTCCCTATAAAATGTAAATAACTATTACTCATAATGCTTCACTCATACGCTGTCATGTCCTCAACACACACGAAAGAAAAACCATTCATTCCAGATAATATATAACATAACAACAGTAACAACAAAGTAAATAACAAAACAATGTCTGACAGGCAGAGTATAACAACGACAAAAGAAAGAAGTAACACGGGAAGAAACGCGCAACCTAGAAACAAATTAAAGAACCAAAAGAACCAATAACAATTATGTATTTACGTAATCTACGTCAATAAAACTTCTAGAACTATATCACTGAAATGTTTCCATAAAGTATTTGCGTAAGCATATTGGATACTACAGTATACTTCCACATTATTAAGTAATTAACTCACGAATTCTGGACATCCCTAAACAAAAACGTTGCTAAAATACTACATAGGTAACTAACTCACAGCACGTTTCTCTTATTTATAATCAATAGGTGTTCACCATACTTTTTTAACGATATAACACTTACATATTACATTCTCAAACAATTAATTTCAGCATAACCTTTATCTCTGTCTCTGTGCGCCTAAGAAAGGTCTTCTAAGGTTACCCTAAACCTAAACCTTAACTCCGCCCCTACACTCCTCCCTCCTTATTCATGAAATGCCTGTACAACCGGCTCCATGTTCGACAAATCCACAGTCCTAATCAAATCATTCATATCTCCACCAATCGATATCAAAGTAGGCGAATCGGGACAGAAAGCAACCGAGTGCAGATTACCCAGGCCAGGCTGAAAGTTAAACATCCAACCAGATTAACGTCGAAATTCCACAGAAATTAAACGCCATTAAAATCATCACTCTTTAGACCTACGCCATTAGACAACTAAACCAAAAAATTCTTCTCGTTTCCGTTGTCCATACTAACTTACCGGTAGTGGAATTCGGTATAATCATACTACCAACGACGGGAATTGAAAATTGAATCATAAGTATTGTAAGTGAAACATGACCATTTGCGTACTCTTTTCTTATTGTTGAACATTAACGTTTTATCTATCGGCTCCTTTTTGCATACAAACTACTGTATTGTGAGCTAGAGCCAAAGTCAATACCAAAACAAATCAGGGTATAATTTCCATGCGTAATTTCGGAGATGGTCGCTTAGTTGAGAGTCGAACCGTAAAACACCACTGATACGTTTCACCCAAATCTATATATTTGCATTTGCCTCCGGAGATGGTCAAAGCCAATCCGGAGATGCTTGATGCGTAATTTTACGCACAGATTTATAGCCTGAAACAAATTAAACTAACGAGGATTATACTGTAATAAAAAAAAGTGAAATACTTACATTTTCTGCGTGTATTTTCGTAATCGAATCCGCTCCCAACTTCCAAACGGCCACTTGCTGAAAACAATATTATACATATAGAGTACAAACCCACCAGTACATTATGGGGTTTACAAGTATGCCGAAAAATTTGTCTTGGAAAAATGAGTCTTGGAACGATTTTATAATTTCTCATGTTATATATTCATTCTTAGTTCCAAAGTACGGTACCTCGTGTACATACTTGCAAGGAATTGTTGCATACTTGCAAATCTTGCTTCCCCCCAACCAATACATACACAAAAAAGACATAGACAACGCATATAATACAAAACTTCAACGTAAGTCCACAATTAGTCATACTAATGATAAAGCATAAAATACAAACAATAATAGCATCATGCCTGCCTAGTATGACTAGCTAGATAAACCTGCCACAAAGACGCATACAAATAAAACCTTCAACGCGAAGGAATACCTGATCTAGTCCCACAGATGCCAGTAGTCCTCTGACTTGTGAAGATAGAGCGATAGCATTGCAACCTCCTTCATGGCCTCGCACCTCATACACGGGCGTCGTCGGGTTTCGAGTGTCAATATACCGAATGAAACCTGAAAAATACCAAATTACGGGAGCATACCTACGCTATGGGTACTGTAGATCGTGAAAGAACAAGTATCTGGGGCACTCAAATACACAGTTATTCACCATACTTATGCATATGATCCATCAGTCCATCACTCAATAGTCATTATCAATAATCTCCAAAGTTTGAGTCAAACAAAATAAGTATTTAAACCTACCATCATCCGAAGCAGCAAACAAGCAGAAAGGATTGAAGTGATCCCACAAAATCTTTTCAATCTAAATAAGGGACCTTAGACAAGTTATACATTTCTTAAATGGGTCTAGCCCAACAAGAGGGTTATATAACTTTAACAGCTCACATAAATCAGAAACGACAAGATATGAAGATATGCATAAACAAACAATATATTTTTAGGATGTACGATGTAGCAATAGAGGTCAAAATACATCAAGAAGGGGAAGAAAACATACCTGTGCTGAAAAATGCATAAACAAACAATATATTTTTAGGATGTACGATGTAGCAATAGAGGTCAAAATACATCAAGAAGGGGAAGAAAACATACCTGTGCTGAAAAATGCATAAACAAACAATATATTTTTAGGATGTACGATGTAGCAATAGAGGTCAAAATACATCAAGAAGGGGAAGAAAACATACCTGTGCTGAAAACTTTGCTTGTGCGGCGGTTTCCGATTCGGTGTTCCTACAGTCGACCACACTGATCTATAACGGTTTATTACTTTATTAAAACTTTAAAGGGACAGGCCCATCAAAGTAAACCTATATTTACGATACGTCCATAGTGACTATCAAGCATTTATATTACAATATATACAAACTAAATTTCACATTTATTTGCCATGGAAAACTTTTTCCGATGCGCTCAGCTCAAATGTATATCGTAAAGCCGCAAATATCCTTGTCGTCAATGCAAATTTATCGTGAAATTATAATGCGATTAAAATTTGCATATATAGCTTTGAAATCTGCAGTTTTATGGTATACATATGCGTTGAGCGCATTGGAAAAAAGTTGTCTAGGGCGAATAATGGTGAAATTTAGTTTGTATATGTTGTAATAAAAATGCTTGATAGTCATTATGAACGTATCGAAAGTATAGGTTTATTTTGATGGGCCTGTCCCTTTAAAAGAATCTTTTTCATAAACGGTATATATAACCAAAAGCTAAAAAAAAACTGTAATATTTTAAGTAAAGCTGGCTAGCGAGCTTCTGCCCTATGAATTTTAAATGGCAGTCTCAGCGTGAGGAAAGAAAATTTCCTATCAAAACATGAAACAACTGAATTCTGAACAAATGTTGAAAAAAATAAATACAGAAAAAAATTGACCTAATACACGGTCCACTAATGATCCAGATCCGGCTAATAATACACAGTTTAGGAAACCAATTGTCATTATTAAATAAAATATACATACGGAAATTTGTCAAAGTTCAACAACCAACCTGCCCGCCCATAGTACCAGTAGCGAAGATAGTTGCCTCTGCTGGATGCCACTGGAGTGATTGGACCTGAAATATTTATAATGTATGACAAATGCAATACAATATGGATTGAATAGGTAGCTCTCTCTCTCTCTCTCTTTCTCTCGAAAACCGATTGCCATCGCCAAAGAACAACAGATTAAAAATGAAGGCAAACAAAAAGAGTAAACCACCATACAGAAAAGTACCTTAAAGCGAAATGCCAGCCTCTTTGGAAAATTTGCATATGATAAGCAAATCCTATGTATCCTATGCTAATTTTGCGCGATTGCCGTGGACGATCGCGCAAAATTAGCATAGGATACATAGGATTTGCTTATCATATGCAAATTTTCCAAAGGGGCTAGCCTAGCATTTCGCTTCAAATAAAACAATTACACTCCTACAATGATTTGCGGACTTGGAAATAACCAAATAACACGTGTTTCAATAACAAAAAAATACTATTATAAATATAAACATTTACTGTATACACGATTATCCCATTATTAAACACATTCTTACACAGGAAACTCAAAAACGAAAATAAAACCCCCACCTCCGCATCAAACGAGCTGAGAACCTGGGCCGGTTTAGCTTGATCCAGATCCCAGAGTACGACCAGCTTATCCGCGCCTCCAGAGGCCAGCACATGCTTGGTCATACGATTCCACCCAAGACATAAAACGGCATCGGTGTGCCCCTGTGCACTTCCGTCACGCTTCTTTCGAGACGACACTTTCTTTCCTAGTTTTTCGGAATAAAGTTTCCGATCACGCCAAAATTGCTTACAGTTACAAGATACAAAGGAAATTGATTCTTTCAACAATCTATTCAGTACGGATTGAATAACACAACAAACAGAAACATTGTGCGTTCTATACCTGGAAAATCTTACCAAAGCGCCACGCCACAAAAAAAAGAACAGTAAGCACAAACACGCCAAACCAATTTCTAAACTTCTAGTACCAACCTTTTTTCGTTCCAAGTTGAACAACCGGTTCGATGGCATTCACAATGTCTAAATCCCAGATATTGATAGTCGATTCCATGGTACCCACAGCCAGCAGGTTTCCCTAAACATCATCATAAGCAAACACCGTGTATTGTACTCAGACTCAAACTAAACCATGTTACATTCTGCGTCGGACCTGACGACCATAAGCACTTCACATACAATACAAACGAACACATTGTTCATTACAGCAATGCAACATACTGAGCATACGCTTAACCACGTGGTGCCATACCGCTTTAAAAATGCCAGGTAATGCAAAACTGTTAGCGTCGGCAGTAATTTTCATACCTTAGCTTCCGATTCCTCACTTCCAGGATCATAATTGACTGGTTCCAAACAGAGTGGAGGTGCTTCCAATATATAGTGATGATGCACGTACCAGTCCTTTTCTTTCTCATTGCACACGTACACCTCCAGTGTGTAGTCATCCTGTGCAAATTCAGAATTCAGAATAAATATTATTCAAATATTAGCACATATGAATGGTGAATTACCCCCAACCGAACAATTAGATGTCTGATGACTCTCGAATAGAGACTAACGGGCCAAAAAGCAGAAATTAGGAATTCTAGCACATCAAAACGACCGACCGCGAAAAGGTCTAATCTAGTATACCCTGATAATACGCATAAAGAAAATATAAAAGCAGATGCATAATTAACAATGATTTAATATACTATCACATATACGCGTAGAGAAAAGACAAAAGCAGATGCATAATTAATAGTGTTCCAAGAAACAAGGTAAAGTAACTCTAAATTTCTCACCTTATCAATTTTGGCCACCGCTACCAGGTTATCATCGGGCTTGATCAAAAAGTCATCTTTTTCTTCATCGTCTAATTCATCATCTACAGCATTTGCCATGTACGGATCATCCTTGTTCGAGGCAAATGCGGCCAAGCCGCGCATTCCGAGACTAAAAGATGAAAAGATAAAAGGTACAGTTTTAGACCTGTTTTAATTGTGAAAACATAATCGACACGCTTCAGTGTTCGTAATGAATATCACGTTAAATAGTTAGATTAAAGATAAAAAAGCGGCATCGGTAAGTAGTCAGTTTAAGGGACGGTCGAAACACATCACTATCACTTGCAAGTTTCACACAAAATGAACGGATATGGTCTGGGTGAATCTGACTTTATGCGCCGTTTTGCGAGCAATGCCGAACGTGCAAAGACAGATGACACACGTGTTTACCCAGTTTACAATATACAACTGAGACTAGAGAAAAGAAAGATGTGTGACAATGCAAACACTTACGTCGGTGCACTCGGCGTATTATCATAATCCTTGAGAAGTTTGTCCACTGGATCTTGCTCCTCAGCACCTTCTTCCATAGGGACGTCCTCAACCTCGCCACCAGCAGATCCACGGAGACCCGAGGATTTCTATAAAAATACGACGACTACGAATACTAGTTTAAGCGAAATACCGGTTGTTCTTTGAAACTCATAGAGTACACCAACATTCCTATGCGTCATATGCAAATGATCATAATTTACCATAAAAATGGACCCCAATTAGACCCCACGTCGCATAAATATATAAGAATGCAGTTGTCCACGATGCGTTTCAAAACCTGGCCCGTATTTCGCAAGAAGTTGAGAGTATCTAGGATGTATTATCCGGGCATTAGTTTAGTGACTGAAACATAGGGTATCGATGATACATTTAATTCAATTGGCTTAGAACGTGGTTTGAGACAATCCGGGGGTTTTGTTGCGTGATTTTGATTTTATTCACAAGCACCGATTTGCGTAGAGGTGTACCGTAATGATGAGGATATATAAGAAATATTCAAGCGGCTCCAAAGTTTACGGCATACTTAGGTGAAACGAATTGGTAATCGACCCACGTCCGTAAAGAAAAAACGGATAACATACCTTCTTTTTCTCGTCATCACCGTCCTCGGCTTCAGAATCTTCGGATTCGATCTCAGATGTCTCGGGAGGGTGATCGCCTAAAGAACCAAGGCAGTTGTCAAGTCTAAGCACCCCCTATAAAAAAAGTCTGCCATTCGCGTCACGTAACGGTAACGCTCCAAAAGTGCATCGCCAAACGAAAAAGTAATCCTATGAAAAATTAGAGCTCAATGAGATAAGCAAACGCGAACATTGTGTCGAGTGTCCCCGGCGATCCCGAAGCGAGATATAAGCAAAAGTCGCGTGTTAGAGAACGACTAAATAGCACTGCGACTGCGAAGACGCAGAGTAGACGGCCAGTATCGATCGCACTATTGCGCAATAAAAGAGGCCAGCCTAACCTCAAACTTGGGTAATTAAACCGCGCTGGCAAAGAATAGGAGAAATTGTCCGCATAAATAGAAATGATGCGGCGGATCAATTTGATACGCAAAGTGATCGTTCTTTGACATTGAAGGTACTATGATCGTCAAAATTAAGTCGAAATTTAAAATTCACCGTAGATCAAGCCTAATGATGTAAATCAACTTCAATTATGATGTGAGACGCGCATTTGACTTAGACGGGCAACGGGCAACATGTCTTCTGCTTCAGAATCTATGACGTCAAAAATAAGTCGACGTTCAAACTCCACCGTAGCGACATAGTAATGCTGCAAATCAACTTCAATGATGATGTCAGACGCGCGTTTGACTTAGGCGGGCAACATGTCTCTCCCAAATAAATTAATAGAAACGATCATTGACAATATTAAAGTCGGAGATATCATTGATAAATGGTATTAGCTTTCAAACACAACTGGTATTATTACACACTGCTAAACCACTCATACGGATAACTAGCCCTGTAGGCCAAGGCCGAATCGAAAGCAAACATATGAAGGCATACCAGAGATAAGTTCCTTCAGGGTCTCCTCATCCAGTTTGACTTCTTCTGGCTCCGCCTTGGCAACACCTCGCCGGATCCACACCACGTCACTGATCATGACAACCATCCTGTCCGACCTTAACATTACATCTTTATTCATCAGAAGTTCGAAAACTATGAGATCACAATCAAACCCGGTGAAATATATCAATATGAAAGTAGTATAGTTGAGCTGACAACGAGCGAACGAGCACCCTATTTTGAATACAAAGAAAGGTCATAAAAGAGGAAATGCTTCTTGGGGATGAATTGTATATCCGGGGGTAGACTCATGGGGAAAAGAACATCATTTTCAAGAGGAACGCCTAGGAGAGATAGGCCTTGATGCAATAAGTCGACCGGGAGGTGCAGCCAAGCAGCCAACGTTTGTAGTGGAATACGAACTGGCTTGCTCTTATAAGCCAATCCAATAACATTCAATGCTCTCTCACGAGCAGCGAATACGATAGGAGATATTGCGTGCAATACAATACCGGGTAGTTGATGCACAGTATTACAAAATCTGACATAGTTGCCGGACTTGAATGAGAGAATAATTTCTGATACTAGGTCAAAATCTTCAATGGTTAGCCAATTTTCCTTGAACCATTGGGCAGCAAGATGTAGAATACTCGGACTAGTAGCTTTCCTCAAAAGATAGGCCAACTTTGTATTTCTGTCAAAATAAGAATCAGAAACAGCACCGTGATCCATAATGTGTGCCCATCTAGTGAAGCATTCCTCGATCTCTGTCGAATGAAGTTTTTCATCGTAAACACGGCAATTGCTGGTTCTGCAGCGATAGTCGGAACCCAAATAGAAAGGGAGCATCGATTGAAGTAGGTCCAAAGAAACCTCGGGAGCTGCTTCTTGCATAATCATATCCTGACGAACAGATCGAAGGCGGTCGGACACAAAACTATATACTAGGGAGAAAGAGACACCCGAGTACTCATCGTATAGGCCTAGAAGATACGAGACAGTTTGCTTCAGAGTATCAGGCGTGCGCAGTCGATCAGGACACAAGTGATTGGTTCCAGCCGCGGATATAGTGTATTCCTTGACCATGAGTTTTGGCTCACCGGGCAAATTTACATCAGAGGATCTGTCTTCTCGCTCCATTGGATGAATTAGGCGATGCTGATTCCGGAATGACACTTCAGCATTTGGACACATCTCCGTGCACCGCGCTCGTTGTAGTCCCATTATTCAATTGCAGTCTATGTGTGATGATTGTATGTCTGAATATATTCATATATAAACTGTTCCTTAATTAAGGTGGAAAAAGCGGGGGAAAAAGAGAGCGCACTGAAAATTCAAAGGCCAGAAATCAATTCAATAGCGTGTACAAAGATGCTCAAACTTTAATTTAAACATAGGTTGGCACCCACAAACACAGCAGCACGCGAATTCGCGCGCAATTCGAACAATCAAAAGAAAATGTGCAATTGTACTGTAGGATAGTGCATGTACACGACGACCCAAATTCACAGAAAAAAGAGAAAGACTACGCGAGAGTACAAAGCACGAAAATTAGCTGTTTTCTTGCCGTTGAGCGTTTTTGTACTTCGCTCGCATCTGTTTCAATGGGAATATGATTTATTATGCTTTGCACTCAGATTCTACAATGCTTTGTCAAGTATTTTATAGGTTGTAAAGTGGACCCTCGGACGACATTCCGAGATTTTTAGCACGCTACCAAATTTCATAATACAGATTGTAGGAATGTAAATTATCAATTTATTACGTATTATCAATAAATTATTGTTATTAGTGAGATGAACCATGCAACAGTGGGGCTCTTTCTTATTATTGCTCAATTTTATTTTGTAACAAACAACAATAGGTAACATATATTGATTTTCCTTTTTCATCGAAATCCTAATTTGGTTGCTGCCAATGCGCAAATCGAGAGAGACAGAAAGGAGGACGTCCGAAGGACGTCCGAAGGTTACTTCCTGACACTCATATTCTGAGACGTATCATATTCTTGAGACATGTCTGCTTTTGAATGTCGTCGGAGATAACGATCAGCGCCCGTGAAGGACGTCCGAAGGTTACCTCCTGACACTCATATTCTGAGACGCATCGTATTCTTGAGACTTTGAGACACGTCTATTTTAGAATGTCGTCGGAGATAACGATCGGCGCGCCCCGAAGGACGTCCGAAGGTTACCTCCTGACACTCATATTCTGAGACGCATCGTATTCTTAAGACTTTGAGACACGTCTACTTTAGAATGTCGTCGGAGATAACGATCGGCGCGCCCCGAAGGACGTCCGAAGGTTACTTCCTGACACTCATATTCTGAGACGTATCATATTCTTGAGACACGTCTGCTTTAGAATGTCATCGGATATAACGATCAGCGCCCGTGAAGGACGTCCGAAGGTTACCTCCTGACACTCATATTCTGAGACGCATCGTATTCTTGAGACTTTGAGACTCGTCTACTTTAGAATGTCGTCGGAGATAACGACCGGCGCGCCCCGAAGGACGTCCGAAAGTTACCTCCTGACACTCATATTCTGAGACGCATCGTATTCTTGAGACTTTGAGACACGTCTACTTTAGAATGTCGTCGGAGATAACGATCGGCGCGCCCCGAAGGACGTCCGAAGGTTACTTCCTGACACTCATATTCTGAGACATCGTATTCTTGAGACTTTGAGACTCGTCTACTTTAGAATGTCGTCGGAGATAACGATCGGCGGGCCCCGAAGGACGTCCGAAGGTTACTTCCTGACACTCATATTCTGAGACGTATCATATTCTTGAGACATGTCTGCTTTTGAATGTCGTCGGAGATAACGATCAGCGCCCGTGAAGGACGTCCGAAGGTTACCTCCTGACACTCATATTCTGAGACGCATCGTATTTTTGCGACTTTGAGACACGTCTACTTTAGAATGTCGTCGGAGATAACGATCGGCGCGCCCGAAGGACGTCCGAAGGTTACTTCCTGACACTCATATTCTGAGACGTATCATATTCTTGAGACATGTCTGCTTTTGAATGTCGTCGGAGATAACGATCAGCGCCCGTGAAGGACGTCCGAAGGTTACCTCCTGACACTCATATTCTGAGACGCATCGTATTCTTGAGACTTTGGGACACGTCTACTTTAGAATGTCGTCGGAGATAACGATCGGCGCGCCCCGAAGGACGTCCGAAGGTTACCTCCTGACACTCATATTCTGAGACGCATCGTATTCTTGAGACTTTGAGACACGTCTACTTTAGAATGTCGTCGGAGATAAAGATCGGCGCGCCCCGAAGGACGTCCGAAGGTTACTTCCTGACACTCATATTCTGAGACGTATCATATTCTTGAGACACGTCTGCTTTAGAATGTCATCGGAGATAACGATCGGCGCGCCCGTGAAGGACGTCCGAAGGTTACTTCCTGACACTCATATTCTGAGACGTATCACATTCTTCAGACTTTGAGACTCGTCTACTTTAGAATGTCGCCGGAGATAACGATCGGCGCGCACCGAAGGACGTCCGAAGGTTACTTCCTGACACTCATATTCTGAGACGTATCATATTCTTGAGACACGTCTGCTTTTTAGAATGTCGTCGGAGATAACGATCAGCTCCCGTGAAGGACGTCCGAAGGTTACCTCCTGACACTCATATTCTGAGACGCATCATATTCTTGAGACTTTGAGACTCGTCTACTTTAGAATGTCGTCGGAGATAACGATCGGCGCGCCCCGAAGGACGTCCGAAGGTTACTTCCTGACACTCATATTCTGAGACGCATCGTATTCTTGAGACTTTGAGACACGTCTACTTTAGAATGTCGTCGGAGATAACGATCGGCGCGCCCCGAAGGACGTCCGAAGGTTACTTCCTGACACTCATATTCTGAGACGCAGCATATTCTTGAGACCCGTCTACTTTAGAATGTCGTCGGAGCTAACGATCGGCGCGCCCCGAAGATTACTTCCTGACACTCATATTCTGAGACGCAGCATATTCTTGAGACCCGTCTACTTTAGAATGTCGTCGGAGATAACGATCGGCGCGCCCCGAAGGACGTCCGAAGGTTACTTCCTGACACTCATATTCTGAGACGCAGCATATTCTTGAGACCCGTCTACTTTAGAATGTCGTCGGAGATAACGATCGGCGCGCCCCGAAGGACGTCCGAAGGTTACTTCCTGACACTCATATTCTGAGACGCAGCATATTCTTGAGACCCGTCTACTTTAGAATGTCGTCGGAGATAACGATCGGCGCGCCCCGAAGGACGTCCGAAGGTTACTTCCTGACACTCATATTCTGAGACGCAGCATATTCTTGAGACCCGTCTACTTTAGAATGTCGTCGGAGATAACGATCGGCGCGCCCCGAAGGACGTCCGAAGGTTACTTCCTGACACTCATATTCTGAGACGCATCGTATTCTTGAGACTTTGAGACACGTCTACTTTAGAATGTCGTCGGAGATAACGATCGGCGCGCCCCGAAGGACGTCCGAAGGTTACTTCCTGACACTCATATTCTGAGACGTATCATATTCTTGAGACTTTGAGACCACGTCTACTTTAGAATGTCATCGGAGATAACGATCGGCGCGCCCGTGAAGGACGTCCGAAGGTTACTTCCTGACACTCATATTCTGAGACGTATCATATTCTTGAGACTTTGAGACTCGTCTACTTTAGAATGTCGTCGGAGATAACGATCGGCGCGCCCCGAAGGACGTCCGAAGGTTACCTTCCTGACACTCATATTCTGAGACGTATCGTATTCTTGAGACTTTGAGACCGTCTACTTTAGAATGTCGTCGGAGATAACGATCGGCGCGCCCCGAAGGACGTCCGAAGGTTACTTCCTGACACTCATATTCTGAGACGTATCATATTCTTGAGACATTGTCTGCTTTAGAATGTCGTCGGAGATAACGATCGGCGCGCCCGTGAAGGACGTCCGAAGGTTACTTCCTGACACTCATATTCTGAGACGCATCGTATTTTTGCGACTTGAGACACGTCTACTTTAGAATGTCGTCGGAGGATAACGATCGGCGCGCCCCGAAGGACGTCCGAAGGTTACTTCCTGACACTCATATTCTGAGACGTATCATATTCTTGAGACATGTCTACTTTTGAATGTCGTCGGAGATAACGATCAGCGCCCGTGAAGGACGTCCGAAGGTTACCTTCCTGACACTCATATTCTGAGACGCATCATATTCTTGAGACTTTGTGACACGTCTACTTTAGAATGTCGTCGGAGATAACGATCGGCGCGCCCCGAAGGACGTCCGAAGGTTACTTCCTGACACTCATATTCTGAGACGCATCGTATTCTTGAGACTTTGAGACACGTCTACTTTAGAATGTCGTCGGAGATAAACGATCGGCGCGCCCCGAAGGACGTCCGAAGGTTACTTCCTGACACTCATATTCTGAGACGTATCATATTCTTGCGACACGTCTGCTTTAGAATGTCATCGGAGATAACGATCGGCGTGCCCCGAAGGACGTCCGAAGGTTACTTCCTGACACTCATATTCTGAGACGTATCACATTCTTCAGACTTTGAGACTCGTCTACTTTAGAATGTCGTCGGAGATAACGATCGGCGCGCCCCGAAGGACGTCCGAAGGTTACTTCCTGACACTCATATTCTGAGACGTATCATATTCTTGCGACACGTCTGCTTTAGAATGTCGTCGGAGATAACGATCGGCGCGCCCCGAAGGACGTCCGAAGGTTACCTTCCTGACACTCATATTCTGAGACGCACATATTCTTGAGACTTTGAGGCCCGTCTACTTTAGAATGTCGTCGGAGATAACGATCGGCGCGCCCCGAAGGACGTCCGAAGGTTACTTCCTGACACTCATATTCTGAGACGCATCATATTCTTGAGACTTTGAGGACACGTCTACTTTAGAATGTCGTCGGAGATAACGATCGGCGCGCCCCGAAGGACGTCCGAAGGTTACTTCCTGACACTCATATTCTGAGACGCAGCATATTCTTGAGACCCGTCTACTTTAGAATGTCGTCGGAGATAACGATCGGCGCGCCCCGAAGGACGTCCGAAGGTTACTTCCTGACACTCATATTCTGAGACGCAGCATATTCTTGAGACCCGTCTACTTTAGAATGTCGTCGGAGATAACGATCGGCGCGCCCCGAAGGACGTCCGAAGGGTACTTCCTGACACTCATATTCTGAGACGCAGCATATTCTTGAGACCCGTCTACTTTAGAATGTCGTCGGAGATAACGATCGGCGCGCCCCGAAGGACGTCCGAAGGTTACTTCCTGACACTCATATTCTGAGACGCAGCATATTCTTGAGACCCGTCTACTTTAGAATGTCGTCGGAGAGATAACGATCGGCGCGCCCCGAAGGACGTCCGAAGGTTACTTCCTGACACTCATATTCTGAGACGCAGCATATTCTTGAGACCCGTCTACTTTAGAATGTCGTCGGAGATAACGATCGGCGCGCCCCGAAGGACGTCCGAAGGTTACTTCCTGACACTCATATTCTGAGACGCATCATATTCTTGAGACTTTGAGCCCGTCTACTTTAGAATGTCGTCGGAGATAACGATCGGCGCGCCCCGAAGGACGTCCGAAGGTTACTTCCTGACACTCATATTCTGAGACGCATCATATTCTTGAGACCCGTCTACTTTAGAATGTCGTCGGAGATAACGATCGGCGCGCCCCGAAGGACGTCCGAAGGTTACTTCCTGACACTCATATTCTGAGACGCATCACATTCTTGAGACTTTGAGACCCGTCTCTACTTTAGAATGTCGTCGGAGATAACGATCGGCGCGCCCCGAAGGACGTCCGAAGGTTACTTCCTGACACTCATATTCTGAGACGCATCGTATTCTTGAGACTTTGAGACACGTCTACTTTAGAATGTCGTCGGAGATAACGATCGGCGCGCCCCGAAGGACGTCCGAAGGTTACTTCCTGACACTCATATTCTGAGACGCATCGTATTCTTGAGACTTTGAGACACGTCTACTTTAGAATGTCGTCGGAGATAACGATCGGCGCGCCCCGAAGGACGTCCGAAGGTTACTTCCTGACACTCATATTCTGAGACGTATCATATTCTTGCGACACGTCTGCTTTAGAATGTCATCGGAGATAACGATCGGCGTGCCCCGAAGGACGTCCGAAGGTTACTTCCTGACACTCATATTCTGAGACGTATCATATTCTTGCGACACGTCTGCTTTAGAATGTCATCGGAGATAACGATCGGCGCGCCCCGAAGGACGTCCGAAGGTTACTTCCTGACACTCATATTCTGAGACGTATCATATTCTTGCGACACGTCTGCTTTAGAATGTCATCGGAGATAACGATCGGCGCGCCCGGAAGGACGTCCGAAGGTTACTTCCTGACACTCATATTCTGAGACGTATCATATTCTTGCGACACGTCTGCTTTAGAATGTCGTCGGAGATAACGATCGGCGCGCCCCGAAGGACGTCCGAAGGTTACTTCCTGACACTCATATTCTGAGACGTATCATATTCTTGCGACACGTCTACTTTAGAATGTCGTCGGAGATAACGATCGGCGCGCCCGTGAAGGACGTCCGAAGGTTACTTCCTGACACTCATATTCTGAGACGTATCACATTCTTCAGACTTTGAGACTCGTCTACTTTAGAATGTCGTCGGAGATAACGACCGGCGCGCCCCGAAGGACGTCCGAAAGTTACCTCCTGACACTCATATTCTGAGACGCATCGTATTCTTGAGACTTTGAGACACGTCTACTTTAGAATGTCGTCGGAGATAACGATCGGCGCGCCCCGAAGGACGTCCGAAGGTTACTTCCTGACACTCATATTCTGAGACGTATCGTATTCTTGAGACTTTGAGACTCGTCTACTTTAGAATGTCGTCGGAGATAACGATCGGCGCGCCCCGAAGGACGTCCGAAGGTTACTTCCTGACACTCATATTCTGAGACGCATCATATTCTTGAGACATGTCTACTTTTAGAATGTCGTCGGAGATAACGATCGGCGCGCCCCGAAGGACGTCCGAAGGTTACTTCCTGACACTCATATTCTGAGACGCATCATATTCTTGAGACATGTCTACTTTTAGAATGTCGTCGGAGATAACGATCGGCGCGCCCCGAAGGACGTCCGAAGGTTACTTCCTGACACTCATATTCTGAGACGTATCATATTCTTGAGTCTTGAGACACGTCTGCTTTAGAATGTCGTCGGAGATAACGATCGGCGCGCCCCGTGAAGGACGTCCGAAGGTTACTTCCTGACACTCATATTCTGAGACGCATCATATTCTTGAGACTTTGAGCCCGTCTACTTTAGAATGTCGTCGGAGATAACGATCGGCGCGCCCCGAAGGACGTCCGAAGGTTACTTCCTGGCACTCATATTCTGAGACGTATCATATTTTGAGACACGTCTGCTTTAGAATGTCGTCGGATATAACGATCGGCGCGCCCGTGAAGGACGTCCGAAGGTTACTTCCTGACACTCATATTCTGAGACGCATCATATTCTTGAGACCATGTCTACTTTAGAATGTCGTCGGAGATAACGATCGGCGCGCCCCGAAGGACGTCCGAAGGTTACTTCCTGACACTCATATTCTGAGACGCATCATCATATTCTTGAGACACGTCTACTTTAGAATGTCGTCGGAGATAACGATCGGCGCGCCCCGAAGGACGTCCGAAGGTTACTTCCTGACACTCATATTCTGAGACGTATCATATTCTTCAGACTTTGAGACCCGTCTACTTTAGAATGTCGTCGGAGATAACGATCGGCGCGCCCCGAAGGACGTCCGAAGGTTACCTTCCTGACACTCATATTCTGAGACGCATCATATTCTTGAGACTTTGAGAACGTCTACTTTAGAATGTCGTCGCGGAGATAACGATCGGCGCGCCCCGAAGGACGTCCGAAGGTTACTTCCTGACACTCATATTCTGAGACGTATCGTATTCTTGAGACTTTGAGACTCGTCTACTTTAGAATGTCGTCGGAGATAACGATCGGCGCGCCCCGAAGGACGTCCGAAGGTTACTTCCTGACACTCATATTCTGAGACGCATCATATTCTTGAGACACGTCTACTTTAGAATGTCGTCGGAGATAACGATCGGCGCGCCCCGAAGGACGTCCGAAGGTTACTTCCTGACACTCATATTCTGAGAGACGCATCGTATTTTGCGACTTTTGAGACCCGTCTACTTTAGAATGTCGTCGGAGATAACGATCGGCGCGCCCCGAAGGACGTCCGAAGGTTACTTCCTGACACTCATATTCTGAGACGTATCATATTCTTGAGACCATTCTACTTTTAGAATGTCGTCGGAGATAACGATCGGCGCGCCCCGAAGGACGTCCGAAGGTTACCTTCCTGACACTCATATTCTGAGACGCATCGTATTCTTGAGACTTTGGGACACGTCTACTTTAGAATGTCGTCGGAGATAACGATCGGCGCGCCCCGAAGGACGTCCGAAGGTTACCTTCCTGACACTCATATTCTGAGACGCATCGTATTCTTGAGACTTTGAGACTCGTCTACTTTAGAATGTCGTCGGAGATAACGACCGGCGCGCCCCGAAGGACGTCCGAAGGTTACTTCCTGACACTCATATTCTGAGACGTATCATATTCTTGAGACACGTCTGCTTTAGAATGTCATCGGATATAACGATCGGCGCGCCCCGAAGGACGTCCGAAGGTTACTTCCTGACACTCATATTCTGAGACGTATCATATTCTTGAGACATGTCTGCTTTTAGAATGTCGTCGGAGATAACGATCGGCGCGCCCCGAAGGACGTCCGAAGGTTACTTCCTGACACTCATATTCTGAGACGTATCATATTCTTGAGACACGTCTGCTTTAGAATGTCATCGGATATAACGATCGGCGCGCCCGTGAAGGACGTCCGAAGGTTACTTCCTGTCACTCATATTCTGAGACGTATCACATTCTTCAGACTTTGAGACTCGTCTACTTTAGAATGTCGTCGGAGATAACGACCGGCGCGCCCCGAAGGACGTCCGAAAGTTACCTCCTGACACTCATATTCTGAGACGCATCGTATTCTTGAGACTTTGAGACACGTCTACTTTAGAATGTCGTCGGAGATAACGATCGGCGCGCCCCGAAGGACGTCCGAAGGTTACTTCCTGACACTCATATTCTGAGACGTATCGTATTCTTGAGACTTTGAGACTCGTCTACTTTAGAATGTCGTCGGAGATAACGATCGGCGCGCCCCGAAGGACGTCCGAAGGTTACTTCCTGACACTCATATTCTGAGACGTATCATATTCTTGAGACATGTCTGCTTTTGAATGTCGTCGGAGATAACGATCAGCGCCCGTAAAGGACGTCCGAAGGTTACCTCCTGACACTCATATTCTGATACGCATCGTATTTTTGCGACTTTGAGACACGTCTACTTTAGAATGTCGTCGGAGATAACGATCGGCGCGCCCCGAAGGACGTCCGAAGGTTACTTCCTGACACTCATATTCTGAGACGTATCATATTCTTGAGACATGTCTGCTTTTGAATGTCGTCGGAGATAACGATCAGCGCCCGTGAAGGACGTCCGAAGGTTACCTCCTGACACTCATATGCTGAGACGCATCGTATTCTTGAGACTTTGGGACACGTCTACTTTAGAATGTCGTCGGAGATAACGATCGGCGCGCCCCGAAGGACGTCCGAAGGTTACTTCCTGACACTCATATTCTGAGACGCATCATATTCTTGAGACTTTGAGGACCGTCTACTTTAGAATGTCGTCGGAGATAACGATCGGCGCGCCCCGAAGGACGTCCGAAGGTTACTTCCTGACACTCATATTCTGAGACGCATCGTATTCTTGAGACTTGAGACACCGTCTACTTTAGAATGTCGTCGGAGATAACGATCGGCGCGCCCCGAAGGACGTCCGAAGGTTACTTCCTGACACTCATATTCTGAGACGTATCGTATTCTTGAGACTTTGAGACTCGTCTACTTTAGAATGTCGTCGGAGATAACGATCGGCGCGCCCCGAAGGACGTCCGAAGGTTACTTCCTGACACTCATATTCTGAGACGTATCATATTCTTGAGACATGTCTGCTTTTGAATGTCGTCGGAGATAACGATCGGCGCGCCCCGAAGGACGTCCGAAGGTTACTTCCTGACACTCATATTCTGAGACGTATCATATTCTTGAGACACGTCTGCTTTAGAATGTCATCGGATATAACGATCGGCGCGCCCGTGAAGGACGTCCGAAGGTTACTTCCTGACACTCATATTCTGAGACGTATCACATTCTTCAGACTTTGAGACTCGTCTACTTTAGAATGTCGTCGGAGATAACGACCGGCGCGCCCCGAAGGACGTCCGAAAGTTACCTCCTGACACTCATATTCTGAGACGCATCGTATTCTTGAGACTTTGAGACACGTCTACTTTAGAATGTCGTCGGAGATAACGATCGGCGCGCCCCGAAGGACGTCCGAAGGTTACTTCCTGACACTCATATTCTGAGACGTATCATATTCTTGAGACTTTGAGACTCGTCTACTTTAGAATGTCGTCGGAGATAACGATCGGCGCGCCCCGAAGGACGTCCGAAGGTTACTTCCTGACACTCATATTCTGAGACGTATCATATTCTTGAGACACGTCTGCTTTTGAATGTCGTCGGAGATAACGATCAGCGCCCGTGAAGGACGTTCGAAGGTTACCTTCCTGACACTCATATTCTGAGACGCATCGTATTTTTGCGACTTTGAGACACGTCTACTTTAGAATGTCGTCGGAGATAACGATCGGCGCGCCCCGAAGGACGTCCGAAGGTTACTTCCTGACACTCATATTCTGAGACGTATCATATTCTTGAGACATGTCTGCTTTTGAATGTCGTCGGAGATAACGATCAGCGCCCGTGAAGGACGTCCGAAGGTTACCTCCTGACACTCATATTCTGAGACGCATCGTATTCTTGAGACTTTGGGACACGTCTACTTTAGAATGTCGTCGGAGATAACGATCGGCGCGCCCCGAAGGACGTCCGAAGGTTACTTCCTGACACTCATATTCTGAGACGCATCGTATTCTTGAGACTTTGAGACACGTCTACTTTAGAATGTCGTCGGAGATAACGATCGGCGCGCCCCGAAGGACGTCCGAAGGTTACTTCCTGACACTCATATTCTGAGACGAATCATATTCTTGAGACACGTCTGCTTTAGAATGTCATCGGAGATAACGATCGGCGCGCCCGTGAAGGACGTCCGAAGGTTACTTCCTGACACTCATATTCTGAGACGTATCACATTCTTCAGACTTTGAGACTCGTCTACTTTAGAATGTCGTCGGAGATAACGATCAGCTCCCGTGAAGGACGTCCGAAGGTTACCTCCTGACACTCATATTCTGAGACGTAACATATTCTTGAGACTTTGAGACTCGTCTACTTTAGAATGTCGTCGGAGATAATGATCGGCGCGCACCGAAGGACGTCTGAAGGTTACTTCCTGACACTCATATTCTGAGACGTATCATATTCTTGAGACACGTCTGCTTTTGAATGTCGTCGGAGATAACGATCAGCTCCCGTGAAGGACGTCCGAAGGTTACCTCCTGACACTCATATTCTGAGACGTAACATATTCTTGAGACTTTGAGACTCGTCTACTTTAGAATGTCGTCGGAGATAACGATCAGCTCCCGTGAAGGACGTCCGAAGGTTACCTCCTGACACTCATATTCTGAGACGTAACATATTCTTGAGACTTTGAGACTCGTCTACTTTAGAATGTCGTCGGAGATAATGATCGGCGCGCCCCGAAGGACGTACGAAGGTTACTTCCTGACACTCATATTCTGAGACGCATCGTATTCTTGAGACTTTGAGACACGTCTACTTTAGAATGTCGTCGGAGATAACGATCGGCGCGCCCCGAAGGACGTCCGAAGGTTACTTCCTGACACTCATATTCTGAGACGCAGCATATTCTTGAGACCCGTCTACTTTAGAATGTCGTCGGAGCTAACCATCGGCGCGCCCCGAAGGTTACTTCCTGACACTCATATTCTGAGACGCAGCATATTCTTGAGACCCGTCTACTTTAGAATGCCGTCGGAGATAACGATCGGCGCGCCCCGAAGGACGTCCGAAGGTTACTTCCTGACACTCATATTCTGAGACGCAGCATATTCTTGAGACCCGTCTACTTTAGAATGTCGTCGGAGATAACGATCGGCGCGCCCCGAAGGACGTCCGAAGGTTACTTCCTGACACTCATATTCTGAGACGCAGCATATTCTTGAGACCCGTCTACTTTAGAATGTCGTCGGAGATAACGATCGGCGCGCCCCGAAGGACGTCCGAAGGTTACTTCCTGACACTCATATTCTGAGACGCAGCATATTCTTGAGACCCGTCTACTTTAGAATGTCGTCGGAGATAACGATCGGCGCGCCCCGAAGGACGTCCGAAGGTTACTTCCTGACACTCATATTCTGAGACGCATCATATTCTTGAGGCCCGTCTACTTTAGAATGTCGTCGGAGATAACGATCGGCGCGCCCCGAAGGACGTCCGAAGGTTACTTCCTGACACTCATATTCTGAGACACAGCATATTCTTGAGACCCGTCTACTTTAGAATGTCGTCGGAGATAACGATCGGCGCGCCCCGAAGGACGTCCGAAGGTTACTTCCTGACACTCATATTCTGAGACGCATCATATTCTTGAGACTTTGAGGCAACGATCGGCGCGCCCCGAAGGACGTCCGAAGGTTACCTTCCGACACTCATATTCTGATGAGACGCATCATATACACTTAAATTCAGGGGAATAAAATAATAAATAATACAAATACACCTGATGCTTTGTCCATAATTTGTCCATAATTTGTCAGCTTTGTTTGGTTTGCCTCGTATAGTTTCGTGGCCCACCGTCCAATCCGGAAACCGTCCATGGGTAGACCTAAAGTTACACAAATAAACACTGGTACACAACACACATAACACATAGTAAATTAAAGTGATCCAATTAAAGAGGCGTACATCATAGACGGGCCGCTCGTCACTAACAATCAATGAACATCCCGGACTCAACAGAATAATGAAATTATGATGGCGGTTTACTTTCCTAACCAAACACAACTATTCGAGGTTTAGAAGGAAAAAGTATGCTATGTGATAATTGCATTTGCTTATATAAAATAAATAATTGGCCTGAATAAATAAACATACCTTTCAAGTCTGAGAATTTGAAATTTGACATCCCGCCTGCTCCACACCTTTATATTCGAAAGTCCGGCGACGGGGTAACTACTTGACTTCTCCACAACCTCGCCGCATTCCCAGATTCCCACAACATTTTGTGTCCCGTGTCATTACTCAAAAGTGCGAGATTGGACAATCTAAAAAGGCGTGCCATGTTATGATGGCGGTTTACTTTCCTAACCAAACACAACTATTCGAGGTTTAGAAGGAAAAAGTATGCTATGTGATAATTGCATTTGCTTATATAAAATAAATAATTGGCCTGAATAAATAAACATACCTTTCAAGTCTGAGAATTTGAAATTTGACATCCCGCCTGCTCCACACCTTTATATTCGAAAGTCCGGCGACGGGGTAACTACTTGACTTCTCCACAACCTCGCCGCATTCCCAGATTCCCACAACATTTTGTGTCCCGTGTCATTACTCAAAAGTGCGAGATTGGACAATCTAAAAAGGCGTGCCATGTTATGATGGCGGTTTACTTTCCTAACCAAACACAACTATTCGAGGTTTAGAAGGAAAAAGTATGCTATGTGATAATTGCATTTGCTTATATAAAATAAATAATTGGCCTGAATAAATAAACATACCTTTCAAGTCTGAGAATTTGAAATTTGACATCCCGCCTGCTCCACACCTTTATATTCGAAAGTCCGGCGACGGGGTAACTACTTGACTTCTCCACAACCTCGCCGCATTCCCAGATTCCCACAACATTTTGTGTCCCGTGTCATTACTCAAAAGTGCGAGATTGGACAATCTAAAAAGGCGTGCCATGTTTTAGAACTAAACTGATGGGTATACCAGCGTAAAACGATCAATCGATAAACCATAAACAGACAAAAGAGCAGAGAGTAAACTAAACGTTGAAGATTTGCCTCACATTGGAGTAATTTTGTATTTTTGCTCTAATTCTCTAAAATTCATTCTAAAACTGAAGTACTGAAGACTGAAGAAGCAAAAGACAAGAAAATCCCAAACACATTTCTATTAATATATACAATTTCTCGTCTTGAATAAGAGTACAGTATGTACGCGAAATTGGGTGAAAATCGTTTTACTATAGGACTAGAGATGCATCTAGCACATAAGAAAAAAAAAACAAATACAGTACAGTATTTTTTTCTTTACAGTTTTTTTGGTGTTTTACCGTTTTTTTTTTTGTTTTCTAACCAAGCACAACTATTCGAGGGTTAGAACATAAAAGACTGTGTGATAATTGTTGTTTGTAAGAAAAGTGTTATTATAAATAAACATACCGTTCAAGAAGGATGAGATCCAGACGGCTCCTCCCATGCATTAAAGAGTTCGAATCATATTTGCTCGTCATCTAGATCGCATCGCAACACTCACATCGATTTTCCATTTCCAATAAACGACTTTATAATCTGTTCCCACTTGCTCCACAGGAGATGTGATAACCTAAAAAAGGATTCAAGTTAGAACTAAATCGACGCGAAATACAAACACAAGAACAGACAAAAAAGCAGCAGAATCAAGAAATCAACAACAACAAAAATAAAAGCAGAAACTAAACTAAAGGACTAATTATACGAGCAAAATGCAAAAGGGAGCATTATTAATTAATAAAATTAAAGATGCATGAAGAATATTAAACCCTAAACATTTCTCTAAACCATATGCTTTCATCGCGAAGAAGAGAATCGTTTAAAGGAGGAAGCTCATGAGATCTAAGTGTACGATTTCTTTCTTCCTATCGATAGATGATGGTATTTGCCTCCAATAAACATGCTTTATGAAGCAAAAGCTTTTAATTCGAAGGAATAAATCAATATAATGCTTGCAATTTTATCAAAATTCTTGATCGTAGCCTTTGTGTCCCGAGGGTATATGGCTCTTATTGTATGTCTCCCGCGGGTATCTAGCTATAGTTGCACCCTTATTTTCTTATTTTGAGACCACCAGATACCCTCGGGACACACACAATTACAAAGTCTATGGTAAGGAATTTTGATAGAATTCTAAACATTATATTGATTTATTCCTTCTAATTAAAAGCTTTTGCTTCATAAGGCATGTTTATTGGAAGCAAATACCATCATCTATCGATAAGAAGAAAGAAAGCGTACCCTTAGATCTCGTGCGCCTCCTCCTTTAAGAGGTGCACACGAATATCGATTGGTACTATGCGTAGGAGGTAGGAGAGTAGAATGTAGAATGAGATTGAGAAATGACACTGGCATGACAAGGTGTGGTACGCATGAGAAGTAAATTTACCTTTTAGTGTATCTTTTTTTTTTGTAAAAAAAAATTTCTTTGAGAGAAATTTTAAAAATTTGAAAGATTTTTGTTTTGTTTTAAAGGGTCAGTGACCCCATTTCAAGTGACCCCTCTTTTTGATGATTCCGTCTGATTCTCCATGTCAAATATAGTAGGATACGATATTTTTCTAATTTTCAAGCGCAAAATGCACGCAGTATTCAGCAATTTACCATGGCCAGTCATACCCAACTAGATATCGCAGTTGTCACGCCCCTTCGCGCTAATTGGGCAATATGCTCTATTGGGCGTGGCAATTGCGATATTGGCCAATCAGCGTGAATGGGCGCGACAACTGCGAATGACTGTTGTGTATCTGGCCAGGGTAAATCGCTGAAAACTGCGTGAATATTGCGACTGAAAATTGGAAAAAAATCAGCCTACTATATTTGAAACGGAGAATCAGATGGAGTCATCAAAAATAGGGGTCATTTGAAATGGGCCTGACTACGAATAGCGCCGTTCTTCGCTATTCAAGAAAAAGACTAATGGTTCTGTAAGTTGAGGTGTGTGTGTGTGTGTGTGTGTGTGAAAAGAGAAAAACAATTGTGAAGCTAATATATATATATATTCAATTAGAACATATCGGAAACATTTAAATTAATCAACTAAACTATGTAAAATATAAGAGAAAAACTATGGGACTAAAGAGAAAAAATAACAACGAAAGAAGACCAACTCTATATCTAATCAAAAAACTATCAAACTAAGTGTGTGTGAAAAGAGAAAAACAATTGTGAAGCTAATATATATATATATTCAATTAGAACATATCGGAAACATTTAAATTAATCAACTAAACTATGTAAAAAAAAAAAAAAAAAAAAAAAAGAGCGCAGACACATAAACATTTTAAAACGAACTAATACTACCTATTCTTACATCCCCCTCGCTCTTAAAGTGCCGTCCCGGCACTTTATTGATGATGTTGTGTTCGTTATTTTCCGGAAGACTTCTCATTGTAGGTTCGAATCTTGAGGTCGAATTGTTCCGCTCTTTTATCTGAGTATACGGCCAGATCGTAATCCCACAGATCTTTTGGGACCTGATCCTTGTAATCGCAGATAGCGTTGTTGTGCCAATAGTTGCCGCACTTGCTGCACCTTTTACGATTTCGCATTCTGCATTCTTGTTTCTTGTGTCTGTTGAGGCACAAAAAACAAATATTCAGCTTCGCTAGGATCCTTCTTCTTTCGGCGGCTGAGCTTACTTCTCTGCATGACTCTGACGTGTGCCCTTTTTGGTCGCAAAACGTACATCGGAATTCTCGACGATTATCATATCTTCCTTGTTGTTTCCGGGTTTCCGGAGTTGATTTATTTCCCTCTTCTTCTCTTTCCGTTGTTTCTTCGTTTCTTCGGTGATTTTTTTCTTTTTTTTTTTTTTTTTTTTTTTTTTTTTGCTTTTTTTTTTTTTTTTTTTTTTTTGTTTCATTTTTTTCTTGTTCTCCTTCCTCATCGTCCTCTGGATAATCCACCATGTACTCCACTTCAATGTAGTCGTTTCCCTCGTTGCATTGGCAGTTATCTGGTAGAGTTTGCGTGTTCGCTTGGTCGATTGCTTGGGCTATTTTCTCCCAATTGTTGTTTAATAGCTCCAGTTGTTGTTCCGTTGATTCCACTCCGAGACTGTCTTTAAAATCCAGAAACCATGTTTTGCAAATGTCCCTTCTATGTTCGGCGATCTCGTTATGACACACTGTGCGCATGTATTGCTCACTAATGACTAGTGCTCGATGCTGGATCTTGCAACTTGATGCTACAAGCTGCAGCTTCTTGCTTGTTTCTTCCAGCTGTCTTTTCGATTTTGCATTCTCCAATTCGTTGATTGCAGTTGTAGTTGTTTCCATTAGCGATTGGACTACACGGAAGTTGTCGACAAATATTTCATAGAGGTCTTCAGGGCTGATATATCCATACTTCGGTTTATTTTGATCTCTCTTAATCTTCTCTCTCCACTTTCTCTCTTCCATTTCTGGAATAAAAATATTAACTCTAACCATTAAATAATAACAAATGTAAATTAACTTGCGTCATTTCTGCAGGAAAAATATAATAAATCATGATAAACGAGAATTCTTAAAATTGGAAGATGGGGCACTTTAAATGAGATTACACAAAAAATTATATGTGAAAATTGGTTCAAGTTGCTTCATAGTTTATTGCGTTACTTCAAGTTGCTTCAAGTTTATTGCGTTACTTCAAGTTGCTTCAAGTTTATTGCGTTACTTCAAGTTGCTTCAAGTTGCTGGTTACTTCTCATTAATGGTGTTATTAGTAAAACACAAATTCATGCCACACATTTACAAACCATGCCATGCCATGCTATGCATTTTTTTTTTTATATCGGGGCTAGCGAGCGGAGCGAGATAGCTCTTTTGGTTCTTCATCGGGGGTCAAACGGAAAAGAGGGGGTGTTTAATTAAATAGCTAGACAAGCATTAGACTAAACTACCGTGTAGAATTCTAATACATATTCCGCTAACTTGTTTTAACTTCTCCAAAAAGAATATTTCAAATCCGTTATGTTTGAAGAAAACTATTTTAAATTTTGAGTGTCGTCGGCAAGTTTTTTTGTGTATATATATGTATATATATATGTGGACAAGGTTTTTGGCAGACCAACAGCTGTCAGCAAAACGGCAGGTCTTTTGCTGCGCTACAGCCTATATAGGGTCTCTTTCTCTTGCGAGGTATATTGCGGGCGCCCACTAATCTGGTGTCCAGGCAGAATTGCAGTCATATAGGAGAGATTTCGTGTAAATCAGGAGGTACCTTGAAAACGGTGGCCATATCAGTATATCTATTGTACTTAATTTGTACAATCATGTTTATACTATTAAAAATACTAATACTAATGTTAGTGCTTACTTTTAAGATAAAAAAACTACTTACTTGTTTGCTCTTCCGGTAAGGTTATTCTTGCAGGAAGAACGGATCGAAAACCTAATCCAATGATCAAATGTCTCAAAAGATTTTTATTCTCTTGAGTATGGTGATGAGATCAACCAAGCGAATAATAAACAATCACAGACATTTGATTGATTTCCGGAAAACGGAATAGTTGCCGAAACCAGAGAATACTGTCGCTGGCCCGTCATCAATTGGTTTTCACCGTAACATTCTTTTGTTGACTGGTTGGTGACAAGTTGTGACTGCCGTGGCCAGTTAGCGACGGTTTTCGATGCATATTGATATTGGTCACCAGATGGAATGAGAAAAAAACTTGGCAAGGAAGGCAAGGCACCTCATTTGTTTCTCTTCGTCAATTTGCCAAACGTTCAGATCTGGGGGTCTAACATAGGAAATGGACGACCCCAGTTTGGGACGGTTCACCTTTTTTATTTGGGCAGCCCTTTCGGTGACCACTTTGTGACAAGGTCGACACCGGCATCAAATGGTCACAATCCAGTCACCAATTTTTTCGGTGAAAAGCATTTGGTAATTTATGAATTACAGTGTGAAATGGTTTCGGCTTCAGAATTGCAAATCTACTAGTTTCACAGAATTTTTTCTAATAATCAACTGTTTGTTCCACTATTATAGACTAAGTTAACTTCAAAAGGTGGGTGGTCTTTCCCAAATTATAAAGTATCTTAAAGGGACAGGCCCATCAAAATAAACCTATATTTACGATACGTTCATAATGACTATCAAGCATTTTTATTACAATATATACAAACTAAATTTGACCATTATTCGCCCTAGACAACTTTTTTCCAATGCGCTCAACGCATATGTATACCATAAAACTGCAGATTTCAAAGCTATATATGCAAATTTTAATCGCATTATAATTTCACGACAAATTATTTGCATTGACGACAAGGATATTTGCGGCTTTACGGTATACATTTGAGATGAGCGCATTGGAAAAAAAGTTTTCCATGGCAAATAAATTTGAAATTTAGTTTGCGTATATTGTAATAAAAATGCTTGATAGTCACTATGGACGTATCGTAAATATAGGTTTACTTTGATGGGCCTGTCCCTTTAAAGCTGAGCATTGCTCCATTTATGCTATGCTGCGTCGGAGCTGTGGTCCCGAACAAATTGTGCTCATTCTTCAATGAATGATATTTAAGAAATAGCTGCAAAAAGAGGCCAATTTTTATATCGTGAAAAAGAGTTTAAAGTTGAAGTTTTTGGTTCTTTTTTATAACACGCAAAAAGTGAACAATTCTTTATGTATGTAATGGCGTACTGTCGTCGTGCTCGACAAAATTCAGAAACAGCAAAACTAGACCGATTGATCCCTTTAAAATCAATATGCTAAAAATTCAGCATTTTATAATTTTAAGAAATAGAACGTTAAAACAAGCAGAACCAAAAAAAAGCGGACACCTGTGTCGGTCACAGACAATCGTAGAAAATTTCAAACGCTTTCTAGTTGTACTTCAGTTTTATGTTCTAGTAATAATACTTTATTCCAACGATTGGCAGAGCATGCACACGAAACTCTATTGTGAACTTATGACTTCTTATAATTACAAACAGTTACACTTTTGTGCAGGGTCTATTTACATTAGTTAAGCAAGTATTTGAACAAGTCTGACGCCGCATTTTTTGGTTCTGCTTGTTTTAACGTTCTATTTCTTAAAATTATAAAATGCTGAATTTTTAGCATATTGATTTTTAAAGGGATCAATCGGTCTAGTTTTGCTGTTTCTGAATTTTGTCGAGCACGACGACAGTACGCCATTACATACATAAAGAATTGTCACTTTTTGCGTGTTATAAAAAAGAACCAAAAACTTCAACTTTAAACTCTTTTTCACGATATAAAAATATATGTCGATTCTTCTTTTTTTTTTTTTTTTTTTATATCGACTCGTCGTTTTTTTTTTTTTTTTTTATCGACTCGTTTTTTTTTTTTTTTTTTTTTTTTTTATCAGTTGATATTGTTGAGTGTGTGTTTATATGCATGTACAATATATGCAAATAGAGTACAATAGGTTTATCGGGTATGTTAGTATACCTGCTGTTAGCCCGACATTGGGCACACTGAATTGTTAGTTCTCAAGTCTTCTCTCATGGAACAGAAAGGATGAGAGAAAACAGGGGTTAATTAATCAAAAGGGAACACCTTAGGATCCGCAGCTGTGTGATTAATTTGTTGATGATTTAGAGAAAAGCTGGGATCCTAACATGCCCCGTTCCCTAAGGAGCACGGCCCCCGTGCTCATGTCTAAACCGGTGAATATTCTAATCCTTCGCCTAAACCGGTATTTCAGTCAATAGACAATTTGTGATGAAGAATGAATGAAAAATGAAAGAGCTCCAGTGAAACTACCAAAGCCTGAAGAATATCAAATATCAAACAAAATTGAGCAGAACTAGTAAACCAGGAAACCTAGATCCACATCAACTGTAATCATCATAATTAGTCAGTCGGCATCAAAATCGGCAATCCAATGATGTTGTTAAAAAGTGATGAACAAAAGGAGTGTACTCAGTTTTTCAGTGTGCCAAAACAAACAATAACAAGATAAACGCATCCGCCATGGTCTAACAAATTCAACGATGAAAACTTCAAATACTTGTACTCGGAGTGTGCCCTCCATACATTACACACACAATAACAAAACTCAACAATTGTCAGACAAATACACAATCTCAATAATTTAAATTAAAGCCTAGCATATCTCCTCGAAGAGTTATCCAAAATACTACGGCAAAAGAATGGGACTTCGATACTCAACGGACCCTATTGAATATCTTATTGAACAGTGATTACTTACAATATCTCCCGAATGGCTTAAAATTGTGGTCATTCGACAGCCTGCCCTACCTCCCAACTTCCTACGCTGCCGAACTGGGCCCTTATTAAAATACAAACGAATACGACCTAGCACAAAACGGGCTGTCCCTGAGCTGCTAATAGAACAATTTTGAATAAGTGATAACAAAACAGTCACTAACGATGATGCTAGGTATGGGCACCAGCTTACACTATTAACTGGGTAAACTAACTAACGACAATCCTTGTGCAGCTCGTTGTTCTTCCTTGGTGGTCGTCGTTTTGTGAATACACAGCGTGGTGCATAATATCTTGAAGAAAATCAGCAATTGAGCAGTTTGCTGGATGAATATTTATAGAAGCAATTGGTTTGATGCAGATCGGTTTAATGTGGGGAGATTGTGATAGCTTGTCGAGAGTCGGACGAGGCAAAAAGGGCAAGGTGTAGGTTCTCTGGCTCTGGTGGAAGTAGAGCCAGCCCTTAGCGGTCGCCATGTGAATTACGAGCTTGCCCGTGCTCGTAACTCAGTTGATATTGTTGAGTGTGTGTTTATATGCATGTACAATATATGCAAATAGAGTACAATAGGTTTATCGGGTATGTTAGTATACCTGCTGTTAGCCCGACATTGGGCACACTGAATTGTTAGTTCTCAAGTCTTCTCTCATGGAACAGAAAGGATGAGAGAAAACAGGGGTTAATTAATCAAAAGGGAACACCTTAGGATCCGCAGCTGTGTGATTAATTTGTTGATGATTTAGAGAAAAGCTGGGATCCTAACATGACCCTTTAATTTTATTATTTTTAATGTATCAGTTTTTCTTGTAGATTTTGTTTAATTAATTTAAGAATAAAAACTAATATTTGAATTCAAAATAATAACAAAATAATATACTTTTTATGCGTATTTCGCGCGCGAACCAGTGACCTGACACGCCCACTACCGTACTGTTTTCAAAATCACAATATGCGCGCCCAAATGACAAATAATCATGAATGATGTATCTAGTTCATAATGCGTTATGCAACGCTGGAACATAAGAGTAAGAGTAAAAGAAGAGAAGAGTGTATGAACAGGAGTAGGAGTGCAAGAGATTTCGCACGCGAACCAGTGACCTGACACGCGACACGACCACTACCGTACTCTTCCAAGTGAAATCCCCCCCCCCCCTCCGCGCATACAGAATTATGAATGATTATCGATTTCGAATGAAATGCGGTATCCTAAGTTGTGCCGGAAACCAGAACAGAATAGTAAGAGTGCAAGAACGGAGAGTGCGAGAAGAGTTAAAGGATTTTGAGCTCCGAGCGATCGCGCACAGGTGACCCGACAGCGGTGTTCGGGCACGGCTACCGGTGAGCCGACCACATAACACTACCCTCCCACTTGCCAACGGCAACGCGCCCCCTCCTCTGAATGGCAAAGGGCATGAATGCATAAGATCACACCAAAATAAATAGTAGAGCAAACAGTCTTCAAAAAGATGAACAATAGGAATCTTATAAGAAGAAAAGGATCATCTATTGAATGAAAATAGATGAAAAGTGTAGGTCATGAGAGATAAAGGTCATGAGAAAACAGATAAAGGTCATGAGAAAACATAGGACAAGAAACACAATTTTGGTTGTTCATTCAGCTATGGGCTGTAAGTATCTGAATTCTTAGCTCGGAACTTGAGAGGTGCTAGCGGAGTGGGCCTCAGCTTAAAGTGAAACGCTAAAAAAATGGGTAAGCACATGAGTTGGAATTTGGAATAGGTTGGAAAATGTGTGTCTTTTTAGTGTATGCGTGGTATCGGCTGGTGGCATGGTAGCTAGAAAAAACTGATACCACAATGTACAAATAAAAAAGAACACAAAAATAGACAATGAACATTTAGAGCTGGCGCAAAATTTTCCCGGAACCAACCATTAGGGCGCGTTCGGGATTGATTTTCCGAAAGGAAACCGTGCAAATTAATCATCCGGGATGGACACTTTGGAAACGTTCTAATTCTTGGAGATAACAAAAAAAAAAAACAGGATAAATTAGCATGGAAAAGTACAAATTAGCATGGTTTGCATGGTTTGCATGCTAACTCATACTGTATTTTTGTTGTCTCCCAGCATTGAAAATTTGTGCGGTTTCAAAAATTCCGCAGGCGCGCGCATTTTGACTCCGCCCATTCATGGCCAGGGAGGCTATAAAACGCGGTCCGCGGTCCGCGGTCCTGCGGTCTGTGGTCCGCGGTCCGCGGTCCATCGCCTGCATCGCGGTTGAAACTGAATTTTTACACGTAAACCGCAACGCAAATGAATAAGTATTAATTTTGCAATAGTTTTGCATCATGTGATTCTTTTCTCCGAGGACAGGTCTAAATTAACCCAAATTTGTGTACTTTGCCAACTTATCGAAACGCGAGACTCCTAAGAACGAACTGAAAAGCCTTTTGGAAATATTGAAATTTTCCTTTTCTGTATTTGTTGACGCAATGTATTTGTGTGCAACATGATAAAATGATGACATGAGGTGGGATCGGACTACGACATTCCCCATATGTGCATTCTCCGCTGAAAAGTTGCCATTCCTATTGCCGAAAAGTTGCTATTCCAAGCCGAAACGTAGAAAAGTTATGTCGGGGCTTTTTTGTCTTGCCGCAAAACTGAACTCGAAAGGCGACTCTGTACTCGAAAGGCGACTTGAGATATTCTAATTTTCGTTGCGTTCAATCAGAACGTCAAGCTTTTTTTGTTAGCGTAAAAGAGTGCCTGGGTTCCTTATTGTTAGAATATTCTCATGTAAAATCTTCGTTCGTAAAGATTTTCATCTACTTTACAGTCTTTCATAAGTATACCCTATTTTCGTGCGTGCTGCGGTGTATTCTCAATCTACATGACAATTAGGAAACTTAGCTTGTGGAAGAAATCATTCTATGATGGAAAGCCGCCTCAGGCGGCGTTTTCCGCCTGGTAAGATATAAAGGAGAAGACTTTGTCACGGATTCTGTTTGTTTGTGTATCACAAAGAATCAAATGTATCAAATGCCGTATGCGGTGTAATGAGTATTCGTACATAGCGCATTCGGGTTACTGCGGGCGGAGGTATATCAAGGATGCTAGAATTTGAATTTTTGATGTACTTATTGTTAGTACTATTGTAGGAATGCCCGATGAGTTGCAATTATTGTTGTTATCTTCGCTGTGATTTTTTTTTAAGTTTTTTAAGTACGGCCATTCAATTGTCGCTGAATATCTTTCATCATATTGATGCACACATACATTTTAATGTGTCAACAAATAAATAAATAAAAAGAAAGCCTTCATAACGTTTCGATAACTCAAAATCCAAATGGAACATACAAAATCTTTACCCCGGGCCGGGTTCGAGCCCGCCAAGCAACACATCCCTTCTCAAGTAACAGTCGAGCGCTCTACCGGTTAAACTGTGTCCGCTTATGATACGAGTATCTCTCTGCTTATGATACGAGTATCTCTCTTATGATACGAGTATCTCTCTGCTAAGGACACTTTCAAACTTTCAACAGCAAATTTGCGTGGGGCAATTAGTGCCATCGAGAATCCAGAATCACATAATTATTCGTTTCCATAATCAGTATGGGCATGGAGTGTGGGTAAGGGCCACGGGTTTTACAGAAAAGTAGGAAGAGAGAAAAAGAGAGAGAGGCGAGAGAGAAAGAGAGAGAGAATATACAGACGATAGAGAGGCGAGATAGGGAAGAGAGGAGAAAATAAAGAAAGATAGAGAGAGAGAAATGAATTTGCAGACGCGTGAAGTTGAGAGGGAGCGGAAGTGGAGTAAGAGTCACAGATTTCACAGGAAAAAAAACAGAAAGAGAGAGAGAGAGAAAGTCAGAGAGAGGGAGAGAGAAGGGACGAGAGAAGAGAAAAAAGACAGCGAGTGAGAGAGGTGGTGGGGGTGGGGGCGGAGAACAGGAAGAATGCATGTACATACAAGAAGATGAAACAGAAAATGAATGAGAGAGAGGAATGAGAGAGAATACCGATCTTACAGGAGCAAGACAATCCTTAGAGAGATATGAGAGAGAGAGAGAGAATTGCAACGTGATGCTTGGCGACACCGGGGCGCAAAAAGTGGTTCGCCACAGCGGAGCGGCGCACTCTAGGGTTCCCGGTAGGCGGTAGGTGCACCACGCGAAGTTTCCCCAGTGTACAATTAGAAAGAAAGAAAGAAAGGGCAGGAATAATGAACGTTGTTTGTTTACTTCTGCAGAAATATACTACGTATTGTAATAATACGAGGGCTCGCCCATCCCTCATATTATTATCTGTTGAATATAATGTGTATTTTATATAAAATCATTACACATGTCCACATCTTTTATCCATCTTTTATCCATCACAAGACCACATCTTTTATCCGTAGCCCACACAAGAATGACCACAACACAAAGCTAGTGACAGTTGTTACTCGTGTGGTGATGTAAACATTAAGACTACGAGTCAATATGTGACTATAAAATCTTTATACATATAACAAAAAATAGTTTCTCATAGTTTGAGCCAGAAGCAGGCTCAATACTAGAGAGTTTACCACATTCAGGTACATAGATAATGTGAAAGGATCCGGTCCGGGTGAAAGATCTGATAAATTTTCTTGTACAGAAGACATTTCGAGAGACGTTGCTGTGAAGTGCGCATTCCACCCTACTAACATCATCCCGCAGCGCCATCGCCGCGCACATCCGCCGCAAGGGCGCGGCGCACCCTCTAACAACGAGAATCTTTTATAGCGCGCGGCGAAAAAATCAGCCGAGAGTCAAAGACTTAGTATTCGCCAGACTATCACCAGGTTCCCGAGAGTGCACTGAGCACCCTTTCGTTAAAACTTGGTGAATATGTGGCGAGTGGTCGCGCATACTTTTACCTGCCTGCCTCTGCATCAATTTTCGTATTCTCCTACAGACGTTCATCATTCGCCGCATGAAATATTCGCGCCAGGGTATCGCCGCGCAATACCATCCTTAGTAAATGCATGGATAGGAGGGCGCACAGGTTCAATTTCCGGTTGACACACCTGTGGAGTGTCTCTTAGGGTTTTTCAGTGAAAACCATTTGGCGACCGGCTGCAGACGGTTTTTTGTGGTCTGGGCAATTAATACAGCTTTCCTGGGCATTAGTCATTATATTATTATTAATCGTTATACGTGAATTGCAAAAAAATACAAACTACAGTAATATGTAAGTTGGGGCGTGACTGTGGTAACGAACGCATGGGCAGTTTTTTATAGACGGTGCCATATTTGCAAAGTGGACCGCGGACCGCGGACCGCAGACCGCGGACCGCTGGACCGCGGACCGCGTTTTATACCCTCCCATCAGGAACGCACTACGGTAGTTTAGACAGAAAATAAAATCAACCATACACCAATTGAGCACCACCGCTTCACATACGACCCAACTAACACATACACACCAACAGAACACCAGCAAATGAATAAAAACTTTATTATTTTTCACATATCAACCATAATATGACTTAACTTGCATCACACTCACAATCAAATGACTTATAATGCTTGATTAAAAGAAAAACTGATTAACAACTTTACGCTAAATAGTTCTCTACTCTAAATACTCTAGGTAAGTTCTAGTTCTAATCCTCGAAGTAGTTCTCTGTTCTATATTCTTACTCTACATCCCTACAAGTAAACGCTCTGTAGAAGTTCTACTCTAAGGAGTTATCTATTATTCTATACTCTATGGTACTCAATAAAGAGATGATCTATATAAGTTCAGTTCTTCTCTAAATAATTTTCATATGTTTAGCTCAAACAATCAAAGCTAGCACTATGATATGAGGCTTAAAAATAAGCGAAGGATAACACATCGAAACCACAACATTGCGGAGAATTAGGGTGTGAGGTATGATAAAGAAATAATACGAAATGAGAAAGTGCGGGGCCAGTAAAAGTAATACTACCAAACTTAAAACTACTAACTTTTCGGAGTTAACCCGACAGTAAAAATGAGAACAATCTGAACAATAAAGAAAATGCAATTGCAATACGCGAAAACAACTAGATAGTTAGAAATCATCCACACCATCACTTACTAACAGCTCACCTAATGTAATGCCGTGTATAAGATCTAAGATGGACCGAAATCATCAGATGAACTCGTCTCTTTGCAATGTAGTCATATTTTTCTTTTGGTCAATCCTAAGAGCTCTTCAATACATAACAAACCATTAATAACACATAGTAACTATTAAAAACCATTACCACAATACTAATAAACCGTCCACGAGGTGCGAAACGTGTGCGGTATACTCATGTGCATCCAACATGGTCCGCTTTTCATTCAATTCAGCGTTGTTTCACTATTTGTAGAGGATAGGAGCCAAAGCAACTAGGCACGGAAAGGAACGGAACCTAAATAGCAAGCTATTTTAGGCATAAGTAAAACAAACTTTAATTTGTACACATAAAAGTGAAGGATGCTACAGTACCCAATGGAGATTGTATGGATGGGCAGTTAGCGAAAAACACATACTCCCCACTTCGCAAAAGGAAAGGAAATAGCTAAATGTTAAATACTAAAAATAGATTCCATCAGGACTCCCCATGGGTGAAGCCACTCAAATGCTGAGTGCTATTCTATCAACTAACCTGCATTTCTTTAGCTAAATTGTAAGTTTCTGAAATACGTAGTTTCAACTCAGCAAATAAATCATAATCATTCACATGGAGAAAAAGGAAATCATAATAGTAACTTGTACAAACCTTCTGACGGATAGTAGGTAGACGTCGCCATTCAAACATTGTCCGCATATGATTTCGTATGACACCTAAAAGACATCACGTTGAGCAATTCAATTCAACAAGTTTGACAATTAGCTTGCGATATTAAACAATATGAAAATATCCACACCTCCTGAATTGGTGTATCCGGAGGTGATGCGATGAACCTCTAATATTCTTCTCGATCCTTCCTCCTCCTTTTATGTCGTGTCGCGTCGATACCTATTCCCGTTTTCCCACTAGTCAGCATACCCATTCCGCGGCTCATTTGGTGCTGAACTCTGAACTCTGAAGCTGCTCCCATGCGAGCACCCCAAGTCTCAACATATTTCTAAGCTCAAACAAATACAAAGTTCACCCTCAAACAATGCCAAAACCTGAAGCTGCTCCAATGCCAATTCCCCGAGAAGACGCGGTTCTCGGAGTAGAACAAGGGAGCACCCAAGTCTCAACATATTGCTAAGCTCAGACAAATACAAAGTTCACCCTTCATTCAGTGTTGCAAACTAATTTTCATAAAATCAAATAATGGTGCACACTAACCAAATCTATGCAGCAGCACATGGGATTCCTCATTGGCGACAAACGGGATGGGATCTTACGTCGAGAAGATGCATCGAAGCCTCATCGTCCAACGAAGTCAATGAAAGCAAAGAATAGCAGAACAACAACGGCAAAGTACTCTCGCTCTCTGTCCTACTTCTAACTAAACCCAAAACATAATAACTAAATCTCAGATGGATCTCGACGGTCAACGTTCACCCTCAAACAATGCCAACACCTGAAGCTGCTCCAATGTCAATTACCCGAGAAGACGCGGTTCTCGGAGTTGAACAAGGGAGCACCCCAAGTCTCAACATATTTCTAAGCTCAAACAAATACAAAGTTCACCCTCAAACAATGCCAAAACCTGAAGCTGCTCCAATGCCAATTCCCCGAGAAGACGCGGTTCTCGGAGTTGAACAAGGGAGCACCCCAAGTCTCAACATATTTCTAACCTCAAACAAATACAAAGTTCACCCTCAAACAATGCCAACACCTGAAGCTGCTCCACTGTCAATTACCCGAGAAGACGCGGTTCTCGGAGTTGAACAAGGGAGCACCCCAAGTCTCAACATATTTCTAAGCTCAAACAAATACAAAGTTCACCCTCAAACAATGCCAAAACCTGAAGCTGCGCCAATGCCAATTCCCCGAGAAGACGCGGTTCTCGGAGTTGAACAAGGGAGCACCCCAAGTCTCAACATATTTCTAACCTCAAACAAATACAAAGTTCACCCTCAAACAATGCCAAAACCTGAAGCTGCTCCAATGCCAATTCCCCGAGAAGACGCGGTTCTCGGAGTTGAACAAGGGAGCACCCCAAGTCTCAACATATTTCTAACCTCAAACAAATACAAAGTTCACCCTCAAACAATGCCAAAACCTGAAGCTGCTCCAATGCCAATTCCCCGAGAAGACGCGGTTCTCGGAGTTGAACAAGGGAGCACCCCAAGTCTCAATATATTTCTAAGCTCAGACACATACAAAATTCACCCCTCATTCAGTGTTGCAAACAAATTTTCATAAAATCAAATCATGGTGCACACTAACCAAATCTATGCAGCAGCACATGGGATTCCTCATTGGCGACAAACGGGATGGGATCTTACGTCGAGAAGATGCATCGAAGCCTCATCGTCCAACGAAGTCAATGAAAGCAAAGAATAGCAGAACAACAACGGCAAAGTATTCTCGCTCTCTGTCCTACTTCTAACTAAACCCAAAACATAATGACTAAATCTAAGATGGATCTCGACGGTCAACGTTCACCCTCAAACAATGCCAACACCTGAAGCTGCTCCAATGCCAATTCCCCGAGAAGACGCGGTTCTCGGAGTTGAACAAGGGAGCACCCCAAGTCTCAACATATTTCTCTCAAACAAATACAAAGTTCACCCTCAAACAATGCCAAAACCTGAAGCTGCTCCAATGCCAATTCCCCGAGAAGACGCGGTTCTCGGAGTTGAACAAGGGAGCACCCCAAGTCTCAACATATTTCTAAGCTCAAACAAATACAAAGTTCACCCTCAAACAATGCCAAAACCTGAAGCTGCTCCAATGCCAATTCCCCGAGAAGACGCGGTTCTCGGAGTTGAACAAGGGAGCACCCAAGTCTCAACATATTGCTAAGCTCAGACACATCACCCCTCACTCAGTGTTGCAAACTAATTTTCATAAAATCAAATAATGGTGCACACTAACCAAATCTATGCAGCAGCAGATGGGATTCCTCATTGGCGACAAACGGGATGGGATCTTACGTCGAGAAGATGCATCGAAGCCTCATCGTCCAACGAAGTCAATGAAAGAAAAGAATAACAGAACAACAACGGCAAAGTACTCTCGCTCTCTGTCCTACTTCTAACTAAACCCAAAACATAATAACTACATCTCAGATGGATCTCGACGGTCAACGTTCACCCTCAAACAATGCCAAAACCTGAAGCTGCTCCAATGCCAATTCCCCGAGAAGACGCGGTTCTCGGAGTTGAACAAGGGAGCACCCCAAGTCTCAACATATTTCTAAGCTCAAACAAATACAAAGTTCACCCTCAAACAATGCCAAAACCTGAAGCTGCTCCAATGCCAATTCCCCGAGAAGACGCGGTTCTCGGAGTTGAACAAGGGAGCACCCAAGTCTCAACATATTGCTAAGCTCAGACAAATACAAAATTCACCCCTCACTCAGTGTTGCAAACTAATTTTCATAAAATCAAATAATGGTGCACACTAACCAAATCTATGCAGCAGCAGATGGGATTCCTCATTGGCGACAAACGGGATGGGATCTTACGTCGAGAAGATGCATCGAAGCCTCATCGTCCAACGAAGTCAATGAAAGAAAAGAATAACAGAACAACAACGGCAAAGTACTCTCGCTCTCTGTCCTACTTCTAACTAAACCCAAAACATAATAACTACATCTCAGATGGATCTCGACGGTCAACGTTCACCCTCAAACAATGCCAAAACCTGAAGCTGCTCCAATGCCAATTCCCCGAGAAGACGCGGTTCTCGGAGTTGAACAATGGAGCACCCCAAGTCTCAACATATTTCTAAGCTCAAACAAATACAAAGTTCACCCTCAAACAATGCCAAAACCTGAAGCTGCTCCAATGCCAATTCCCCGAGAAGACGCGGTTCTCGGAGTTGAACAAGGGAGCACCCGAAGTCTCAACATATTTCTAAGCTCAAACAAATACAAAGTTCGCCCTCAAACAATGCCAAAACCTGAAGTTGCTCCAATGCCAATTCCCCGAGAAGACGCGGTTCTCGGAGTTGAACAAGGGAGCCCCCCAAGTCTCAACATATTTCTAAGCTCAGACACATACAAAATTCACCCCTCACTCAGTGTTGCAAACAAATTTTCATAAAATCAAATAATGGTGCACACTAACCAAAGCTATGCAGCAGCACATGAGATTCCTCATTGGCGACAAACGGGATAGGATCTTACGTCGAGAAGATGCATAGAAGCCTCATCGTCCAACGAAGTCAATGAAAGCAAAGAATAGCAGAACAACAACGGCAAAGTACTCTCGCTCTCTGTCCCACTTCTAACTAAACCCAAAACATAATAACTAAATCTCAGATGGATCTCGACGGTCAACGTTCACCCTCAAACAATGCCAACACCTGAAGCTGCTCCAATGCCAATTCCCCGAGAAGACGCGGTTCTCGGAGTTGAACAAGGGAGCACCCCAAGTCTCAACATATTTCTAAGCTCAAACAAATACAAAGTTCACCCTCAAACAATGCCAAAACCTGAAGCTGCTCCAATGCCAATTCCCCGAGAAGACGCGGTTCTCGGAGTTGAACAAGGGAGCACCCCAAGTCTCAACATATTTCTAAGCTCAAACAAATACAAAGTTCACCCTCAAACAATGCCAAAACCTGAAGCTGCTCCAATGCCAATTCCCCGAGAAGACGCGGTTCTCGGAGTTGAACAAGGAAGCACCCCAAGTCTCAACATATTTCTAAGCTCAGACACATACAAAATTCACCCCTCACTCAGTGTTGCAAACAAATTTTCATAAAATCAAATAATGGTGCACACTAACCAAATCTATGCAGCAGCAGATGGGATTCCTCATTGGCGACAAACGGGATGGGATCTTACGTCGAGAAGATGCATCGAATCCTCATCGTCCAACGAAGTCAATGAAAGCAAAGAATAGCAGAACAACAACGGCAAAGTACTCTCGCTCTCTGTCCTACTTCTAACTAAACCCAAAACATAATAACTAAATCTCAGATGGAACTCGACGGTCAACGTTCACCCTCAAACAATGCCAAAACCTGAAGCTGCTCTAATGCCAATTCCCCGAGAAGACGCGGTTCTCGGAGTTGAACAAGGGAGCACCCCAAGTCTCAACATATTTCACTATTTCTAAGCTCAAACAAATACAAAGTTCACCCTCAAACAATGCCAAAACCTGAAGCTGCTCCAATGCCAATTCCCCGAGAAGACGCGGTTCTCGGAGTTGAACAAGGGAGCACCCCAAGTCTCAACATATTTCTAAGCTCAAACAAATACAAAATTCACCCCTCACTCAGTGTTGCAAACAAATTTTCATAAAATCAAATAATGGTGCACACTAACCAAATCTATGCAGCAGCAGATGGGATTCCTCATTGGCGACAAACGGGATGGGATCTTACGTCGAGAAGATGCATCGAAGCCTCATCGTCCAACGAAGTCAATGAAAGCAAAGAATAGCAGAACAACAACGGCAAAGTACTCTCGCTCTCTGTCCTACTTCTAACTAAACCCAAAACATAATAACTAAATCTCAGATGGATCTCGACGGTCAACGTTCACCCTCAAACAATGCCAACACCTGAAGCTGCTCCAATGCCAATTCCCCGAGAAGACGCGGTTCTCGGAGTTGAACAAGGGAGCACCCCAAGTCTCAACATATTTCTAAGCTCAGACACATACAAAATTCACCCCTCACTCAGTGTTGCAAACAAATTTTCATAAAATCAAATAATGGTGCACACTAACCAAATCTATGCAGCAACAGATGGGATTCCTCATTGGCGACAAACGGGATGGGATCTTACGTCGAGAAGATGCATAGAAGCCTCATCGTCCAACGAAGTCAATGAAAGCAAAGAATAGCAGAACAACAACGGCAAAGTACTCTCGCTCTCTGTCCTACTTCTAACTAAACCCAAAACATAATAACTAAATCTCAGATGGATCTCGACGGTCAACGTTCACCCTCAAACAATGCCAACACCTGAAGCTGCTCCAATGCCAATTCCCCGAGAAGACGCGGTTCTCGGAGTTGAACAAGGGAGCACCCCAAGTCTCAACATATTTCTAAGCTCAAACAAATACAAAGTTCACCCTCAAACAATGCCAAAACCTGAAGCTGCTCCAATGCCAATTCCCCGAGAAGACGCGGTTCTCGGAGTTGAACAAGGGAGCACCCCAAGTCTCAACATATTTCTAAGCTCAAACAAATACAAAGTTCACCCTCAAACAATGCCAAAACCTGAAGCTGCTCCAATGCCAATTCCCCGAGAAGACGCGGTTCTCGGAGTTGAACAAGGGAGCACCCCAAGTCTCAACATATTTCTAAGCTCAGACACATCACCCCTCACTCAGTGTTGCAAACTAATTTTCATAAAATCAAATAATGGTGCACACTAACCAAATCTATGCAGCAGCAGATGGGATTCCTCATTGGCGACAAACGGGATGGGATCTTACGTCGAGAAGATGCATCGAAGCCTCATCGTCCAACGAAGTCAATGAAAGAAAAGAATAACAGAACAACAACGGCAAAGTACTCTCGCTCTCTGTCCTACTTCTAACTAAACCCAAAACATAATAACTACATCTCAGATGGATCTCGACGGTCAACGTTCACCCTCAAACAATGCCAAAACCTGAAGCTGCTCCAATGCCAATTCCCCGAGAAGACGCGGTTCTCGGAGTTGAACAATGGAGCACCCCAAGTCTCAACATATTTCTAAGCTCAAACAAATACAAAGTTCACCCTCAAACAATGCCAAAACCTGAAGCTGCTCCAATGCCAATTCCCCGAGAAGACGCGGTTCTCGGAGTTGAACAAGGGAGCACCCGAAGTCTCAACATATTTCTAAGCTCAAACAAATACAAAGTTCACCCTCAAACAATGCCAAAACCTGAAGTTGCTCCAATGCCAATTCCCCGAGAAGACGCGGTTCTCGGAGTTGAACAAGGGAGCCCCCCAAGTCTCAACATATTTCTAAGCTCAGACACATACAAAATTCACCCCCCCTCACTCAGTGTTGCAAACAAATTTTCATAAAATCAAATAATGGTGCACACTAACCAAAACTATGCAGCAGCAGATGGGATTCCTCATTGGCGACAAACGGGATGGGATCTTACGTCGAGAAGATGCATCGAAGCCTCATCGTCCAACGAAGTCAATGAAAGCAAAGAATAGCAGAACAACAACGGCAAAGTACTCTCGCTCTCTGTCCTACTTCTAACTAAACCCAAAACATAATAACTAAATCTCAGATGGATCTCGACGGTCAACGTTCACCCTCAAACAATGCCAAAACCTGAAGCTGCTCCAATGCCAATTCCCCGAGAAGACGCGGTTCTCGGAGTTGAACAAGGGAGCACCCCAAGTCTCAACATATTTCTAAGCTCAAACAAATACAAAGTTCACCCTCAAACAATGCCAAAACCTGAAGCTGCTCCAATGCCAATTCCCCGAGAAGACGCGGTTCTCGGAGTTGAACAAGGGAGCACCCCAAGTCTCAACATATTTCTAAGCTCAAACAAATACAAAGTTCACCCTCAAACAATGCCAAAACCTGAAGCTGCTCCAATGCCAATTCCCCGAGAAGACGCGGTTCTCGGAGTTGAACAAGGGAGCACCCCAAGTCTCAACATATTTCTAAGCTCAGACACATCACCCCTCACTCAGTGTTGCAAACTAATTTTCATAAAATCAAATAATGGTGCACACTAACCAAATCTATGCAGCAGCAGATGGGATTCCTCATTGGCGACAAACGGGATGGGATCTTACGTCGAGAAGATGCATCGAAGCCTCATCGTCCAACGAAGTCAATGAAAGCAAAGAATAGCAGAACAACAACGGCAAAGTACTCTCGCTCTCTGTCCTACTTCTAACTAAACCCAAAACATAATAACTAAATCTCAGATGGATCTCGACGGTCAACGTTCACCCTCAAACAATGCCAAAACCTGAAGCTGCTCCAATGCCAATTCCCCGAGAAGACGCGCGGTTCTCGGAGTTGAACAAGGGAGCACCCCAAGTCTCAACATATTTCTAAGCTCAAACAAATACAAAGTTCACCCCTCAAACAATGCCAAAACCTGAAGCTGCTCCAATGCCAATTCCCCGAGAAGACGCGGTTCTCGGAGTTGAACAAGGGAGCACCCCAAGTCTCAACATATTTCTAAGCTCAAACAAATACAAAGTTCACCCTCAAACAATGCCAAAACCTGAAGCTGCTCCAATGCCAATTCCCCGAGAAGACGCGGTTCTCGGAGTTGAACAAGGGAGCACCCCAAGTCTCAACATATTTCTAAGCTCAGACAAATACAAAAGTTCACCCCTCACTCAGTGTTGCAAACAAATTTTCATAAAATCAAATAATGGTGCACACTAACCAAATCTATGCAGCAGCAGATGGGATTCCTCATTGGCGACAAACGGGATGGGATCTTACGTCGAGAAGATGCATCGAAGCCTCATCGTCCAACGAAGTCAATGAAAGCAAAGAATAGCAGAACAACAACGGCAAAGTACTCTCGCTCTCTGTCCTACTTCTAACTAAACCCAAAACATAATAACTAAATCTCAGATGGATCTCGACGGTCAACGTTCACCCTCAAACAATGCCAACACCTGAAGCTGCTCCAATGCCAATTCCCCGAGAAGACGCGGTTCTCGGAGTTGAACAAGGGAGCACCCCAAGTCTCAACATATTTCTAAGCTCAAACAAATACAAAGTTCACCCTCAAACAATGCCAAAACCTGAAGCTGCTCCAATGCCAATTCCCCGAGAAGACGCGGTTCTCGGAGTTGAACAAGGGAGCACCCCAAGTCTCAACATATTTCTAAGCTCAAACAAATACAAAGTTCACCCTCAAACAATGCCAAAACCTGAAGCTGCTCCAATGCCAATTCCCCGAGAAGACGCGGTTCTCGGAGTTGAACAAGGGAGCACCCCCAAGTCTCAACATATTTCTAAGCTCAGACAAATACAAAATTCACCCCTCACTCAGTGTTGCAAACAAAATTTCATAAAATCAAATAATGGTGCACACTAACCAAATCTATGCAGCAGCAGATGGGATTCCTCATTGGCGACAAACGGGATGGGATCTTACGTCGAGAAGATGCATCGAAGCCTCATCGTCCAACGAAGTCAATGAAAGCAAAGAATAGCAGAACAACAACGGCAAAGTACTCTCGCTCTCTGTCCTACTTCTAACTAAACCCAAAACATAATAACTAAATCTCAGATGGATCTCGACGGTCAACGTTCACCCTCAAACAATGCCAAAACCTGAAGCTGCTCTAATGCCAATTCCCCGAGAAGACGCGGTTCTCGGAGTTGAACAAGGGAGCACCCCAAGTCTCAACATATTTCTAAGCTCAAACAAATACAAAGTTCACCCTCAAACAATGCCAAAACCTGAAGCTGCTCCAATGCCAATTCCCCGAGAAGACGCGGTTCTCGGAGTTGAACAAGGGAGCACCCCAAGTCTCAACATATTTCTAAGCTCAACAAATACAATACAAAGTTCACCCCTCACTCAGTGTTGCAAACAAATTTTCATAAAATCAAATAATGGTGCACACTAACCAAATCTATGCAGCAGCAGATGGGATTCCTCATTGGCGACAAACGGGATGGGATCTTACGTCGAGAAGATGCATCGAAGCCTCATCGTCCAACGAAGTCAATGAAAGCAAAGAATAGCAGAACAACAACGGCAAAGTACTCTCGCTCTCTGTCCTACTTCTAACTAAACCCAAAACATAATAACTAAATCTCAGGTGGATCTCGACGGTCAACGTTCACCCTCAAACAATGCCAACACCTGAAGCTGCTCCAATGCCAATTCCCCGAGAAGACGCGGTTCTCGGAGTTGAACAAGGGAGCACCCCAAGTCTCAACATATTTCTAAGCTCAAACAAATACAAAGTTCACCCTCAAACAATGCCAAAACCTGAAGCTGCTCCAATGCCAATTCCCCGAGAAGACGCGGTTCTCGGAGTTGAACAAGGGAGCACCCCAAGTCTCAACATATTTCTAAGCTCAGACACATACAAAATTCACCCCTCACTCAGTGTTGCAAACAAATTTTCATAAAATCAAATAATGGTGCACACTAACCAAATCTATGCAGCAACACATGGGATTCCTCATTGGCGACAAACGGGATGGGATCTTACGTCGAGAAGATGCATCGAAGCCTCATCGTCCAACGAAGTCAATGAAAGCAAAGAATAGCAGAACAACAACGGCAAAGTACTCTCGCTCTCTGTCCTACTTCTAACTAAACCCAAAACATAATAACTAAATCTCAGATGGATCTCGACGGTCAACGTTCACCCTCAAACAATGCCAACACCTGAAGCTGCTCCAATGCCAATTCCCCGAGAAGACGCGGTTCTCGGAGTTGAACAAGGGAGCACCCCAAGTCTCAACATATTTCTAAGCTCAAACAAATACAAAGTTCACCCTCAAACAATGCCAAAACCTGAAGCTGCTCCAATGCCAATTCCCCGAGAAGACGCGGTTCTCGGAGTTGAACAAGGGAGCACCCCAAGTCTCAACATATTTCTAAGCTCAAACAAATACAAAGTTCACCCTCAAACAATGCCAAAACCTGAAGCTGCTCCAATGCCAATTCCCCGAGAAGACGCGGTTCTCGGAGTTGAACAAGGGAGCACCCAAGTCTCAACATATTGCTAAGCTCAGACAAATACAAAAAAAAAAGTTCACCCTTCATTCAGTGTTGCAAACAAATTTTCATAAAATCAAATAATGGTGCACACTAACCAAATCTATGCAGCAGCAGATGGGATTCCTCATTGGCGACAAACGGGATGGGATCTTACGTCGAGAAGATGCATCGAAGCCTCATCGTCCAACGAAGTCAATGAAAGCAAAGAATAGCAGAACAACAACGGCAAAAGTACTCTCGCTCTCTGTCCTACTTCTAACTAAACCCAAAACATAATAACTAAATCTCAGATGGATCTCGACGGTCAACGTTCACCCTCAAACAATGCCAACACCTGAAGCTGCTCCAATGCCAATTCCCCGAGAAGACGCGGTTCTCGGAGTTGAACAAGGGAGCACCCCAAGTCTCAACATATTTCTAAGCTCAAACAAATACAAAGTTCACCCTCAAACAATGCCAAAACCTGAAGCTGCTCCAATGCCAATTCCCCGAGAAGACGCGGTTCTCGGAGTTGAACAAGGGAGCACCCCAAGTCTCAACATATTTCTAAGCTCAAACAAATACAAAGTTCACCCTCAAACAATGCCAAAACCTGAAGCTGCTCCAATGCCAATTACCCCGAGAAGACGCGGTTCTCGGAGTTGAACAAGGGAGCACCCCAAGTCTCAACATATTTCTAAGCTCAAACAAATACAAAGTTCACCCTCAAACAATGCCAAAACCTGAAGCTGCTCCAATGCCAATTCCCCGAGAAGACGCGGTTCTCGGAGTTGAACAAGGGAGCACCCCAAGTCTCAACATATTCTAACCTCAAACAAATACAAAGTTCACCCTCAAACAATGCCAAAACCTGAAGCTGCTCCAATGCCAATTCCCCGAGAAGACGCGGTTCTCGGAGTTGAACAAGGGAGCACCCCAAGTCTCAACATATTTCTAAGCTCAGACACATACAAAATTCACCCCTCACTCAGTGTTGCAAACAAATTTTCATAAAATCAAATAATGGTGCACACTAACCAAATCTATGCAGCAGCAGATGGGATTCCTCATTGGCGACAAACGGGATGGGATCTTACGTCGAGAAGATGCATCGAAGCCTCATCGTCCAACGAAGTCAATGAAAGCAAAGAATAGCAGAACAACAACGGCAAAGTACTCTCGCTCTCTGTCCTACTTCTAACTAAACCCAAAACATAATGACTAAATCTCAGATGGATCTCGACGGTCAACGTTCACCCTCAAACAATGTCAACACCTGAAGCTGCTCCAATGCCAATTCCCCGAGAAGACGCGGTTCTCGGAGCTGAACAAGGGAGCACCCCAAGTCTCAACATATTTCTCTCAAACAAATACAAAGTTCACCCTCAAACAATGCCAAAACCTGAAGCTGCTCCAATGCCAATTCCCCGAGAAGACGCGGTTCTCGGAGTTGAACAAGGGAGCACCCCAAGTCTCAACATATTTCTAAGCTCAAACAAATACAAAGTTCACCCTCAAACAATGTCAAAACCTGAAGCTGTTCCAATGCCAATTCCCCGAGAAGACGCGGTTCTCGGAGTTGAACAAGGGAGCACCCAAGTCTCAACATATTGCTAAGCTCAGACAAATACAAAGTTCACTCTTCACTCAGTGTTGCAAACAAATTTTCATGAAATCAAATAATGGTGCACACTAACCAAATCTATGCAGCAGCACATGGGATTCCTCATTGGCGACAAACGGGATGGGATCTTACGTCGAGAAGATGCATCGAAGCCTCATCGTCCAACGAAGTCAATGAAAGCAAAGAATAGCAGAACAACAACGGCAAAGTA